>SJYO01054018.1:1687231-1875286 GCA_006410555.1 Capra ibex
GGGACGAATAAATTGAAGATACGTCTCATGTAGTACTCTTTACGACCCGACGTTCTTTGTGTTCGACCTTAGTTCTAACGACCCTCTTTATAGTTATTGGAGTCTATACGTCTACTATGGTGGGAATACCGTCTTTCACTTCTCCTTGATTTTTCGGAGAACTACTTTCACTTTCTCCTCTCACTTTTTCAACCAAAGTTCGAGTTGTAAGTCTTTTGCTTCTAATACCGTAGGCCAGGGTAGTGAAGTACCCTTTATCTACCCGTTTGTCACCTTTGTCACAGTCTGAAATAAAGACCCCCGAGGTTTTAGTGACGTCTACCACTGACGTCGGTACTTTAATTTTCTGCGAATGAGGAACCTTCTTTTCAACACTGGTTGGATCTATCGTATAAGTTTTCGTCTCTGTAATGAAACGGTTGTTACCAGACAGATCAGTTCCGATACCAAAAAGGTCACCAGTACATACCTACACTTTCGACCTGACACTTCTTTCGACTCTCGGCTTCTTAACTACGAAAACTTGACACCACAACCTCTTCTGAGAACTCTCAGGGAACCTGACGTTCCTCTAGGTTGGTCAGGTAGGATTTCCTTTAATCAGGACCCACAAGAAACCTTCCTGACTACCATTTCGACTTTGCGATCATGAAACCGGTGGAGTGCACTTCTCAACTGAGTAACCTTTTCTGGGACTACGCCCCTCCCTAACCCCCGTCCTCCTCTTCCCCTGCTGTCTCCTAATCTACCGACCTACCGTAGTGACTGAGCTACCTGTACTCAAACCCACTTGAGGGCCTCAACCACTATCTGTCGCTCCGGACCGCACGACGTCAAGTACCCCACGTCTCATCCTGTGCTGACTCGTTGACTTGACTTGACTTATGTGTGAGTTTGGAATAATTGACAAAAGGATTGTGACGAAACTCATCTAAAAACAGTCTAATCCTTTTTTTAATCCGTCATTTATGATAACAAGTCAGCGAGTCAGTACAGTCTGACAAACACTGGGGTACCTGACATCTTGCGGTCCCAATGAATTTCTGTCATTCATGTTAAAATATAAAAAACAAGTGATTTATAATGCTTTGAGAATAACTTCTTCAAGACTTCAATTCGTAACCTTTGACACGATCTTTATGAGATGTCACCACGGAAGACTGTTCGTCTTGTATAATTGACAACTAATGACTTGGACAGAGTGGAGTCGGAGAACGAGAAGTTGATATATTAAAATATTGCGTTTGAAAAAAGAGGGGTTTCTACTGATCCAGGAGGGACATAAAATTTTCTTTTCGTCCTTTGTCTGATATTTGTCTGACAGTTTCTTGTTTTGAGTGTAAGGAGAAAGTGGTCTTCGACCTCAACAAAAGTTGCACTAGACAGAGACGACAAGACCCTGGATCTCTTTCTTTTGATGCCTAATAACACGGTCTGGATGTTCTCAGGTGGGTTGTTACGGTAGTTTTAAAAAATAACAATTAAGAGACTGTCCGAGGATTTAGTGATCTGTAGAAGTTCGTTTTACATGTCTCTTTTTTACTAAACGGTAAATTTGTCTTGACTGACTAATGGAATAACCATCCAAGGACTCCGAGCAGAGAAACGAGTTCTACAGAGAGAACTACGAGGGACTCAAGAGAGAGGTTCGCTGATTAAGCTGGAAGCATGACCCTGAATTCTCGTCAGTATGCTTGTAGGTCAAGTAGAAAGACGACTAGATTCCGAGGTAAGGAAACAAATTCGAGAAGTAAAAGAAATCAATCGACTAGAAAATGTGGATTTCATTGGTGTAGCAATATAATTATAGTATTAGTTTGTCACCTTTGTTTTTTATAAATACATGAACTATTCATGAGTTTCCGACATGACCTGAGATAAGGACTTGAAATCGTAGATGTTATTAAGACCATATGAGATGTAAAGTTATTCCTTCCAAAATATGTACATAAATAATGAGGTTATATTTTATATGAGGTTTTATTTTTTTTTGAGTCGAAAAGGATTGATTCTAGAGTTTTTTCTATTTCCTAGATGGTATTTGATCAGTCGTCCTCGAGAAAATGTACCTGAAATTTATAAAAATTATATAATCTGATATTTTAAAAGTAAAGTATATTAAATGTCGTTTTCCATGAGAACCTATTAATTCTTTGAACAAAAAATTTTTACTTCAACGGTCCCTGTGATAGAATCTCTAGGTAAATTTTTTGACGATTATTATTTTAAGTTGGACGAACCGTAAAATAAATGGATGATGGTCTGACCATTCGTTCCACGTCATTCCGGGACTCACAACATCGTGACCCTAGGAGTATGTCGACTGTACTACAAGAGGGACTTCCCGATTACCCCGGGAGGTACTCACTCCATGTCTTTTGAGTAACTCTTACGACGGATCTTAAATGTCTTCCGGAGACCTGTCATATGATACCTGGGTTTCCCAATGGTAGTCTTCCGTCATTATCAATGTGTGATTTCGTCTTCTTGTCGACATGAGGGATAGATGATAGTCAATTGTTAATTCTTTCTGTAGTATTTAATTCCTATAGGAATAATGAACTCTTAATTTTGACGACATTAAACTTAGGTTAATTTATTTGGATTATAGATTTCATACGTTTGTGTATGTGTCTTCAGTGAACCGTCATAAATAAAAAGAAAGGGTAAATTAACATTCGGACATAGTTTATTGGTTGAAAGTGGTAGTTTAAGCTTAGTATTTCGTATATCTTTGAATGGTCGATTTACGCGTTAAAAACTAAAACGACGATGTTACCGGAAAGAACAAAAAAGAAGGAAAAGTCAATAGACGACAGCCTCAACGAGAAGGACACACCAAGATAGAACTTCCAGGACTGCTTCAGCACGTTCAAGTCTGACTTCGAGGTCTCAGACAAGGACTTCTGAAGAACGAAGATAGAGAAAGAGTCTATTTCAGAAAAAATTTCGTTCTGTTTCATAATTGGTACATTAAATCGGTTTAGTTATATTGATGTAGGGGATATCTCAATTTCGTATTTTGAATAATTAAACAAATCTAATTTACTTTCATATTTATATTTTGCCATTAGTTCACTCACCCGTGAACGTTCTACTAATCCATAATAGACGTATGTATTCAGTAAGTTTCTTTTTAATGCAAAGGCATTTTATTCTCTTTCATAGTCACAAATTGTGTAAAAAGAAAAAAGTTTTAAGGAAATACTGACTTAATATAAGGTGACATAAAAAGGTCGAAAGGTTGTTCCTTTGTTAATCCTTGTATGTGGAAAGTGAAGAGAAGGCGAGTATGGAAGACGTCCAAGAGGTGAACTAAGAGCTCACTGAAACTGAACCAAAGTCGAACCGAATCGCAGAGAAACTCGAGGACGTAAAGGACCTGACTCTGCACGACAAGGACTACCAGAGGTCTTCTGACTCGACTCCAGAGGTACTGGATTCTACTGTTTGTCATTATTATGTGAACGTGTAAATATAAGTTATTAAGACGTTTAAGTAGATTCTTCTATCATTCATATATTTCTTTGAATGGAAATTCCCATAAGTATTTATTTAGAAGATATTTTGTTGAAATTACAGGTTCTCATTCAATAATCAATTTATCCAATCCCGAAAGGTATGATGACCCATAATTGGTCGATTAGTTTCACTAATACGTGACAAATTGTGTCTGAATAGGTCTTTTTGTTTAGTGAGTATACATTTCCTTTCGTATAATTTCATAATTATCACCAATTGACTCCCGATTCTTAAAACTTTAAAAAAGAAGTATATAAAAGATCAGATTGTTCACGATTTATGTGTTAGTTCAGTTATATGTTCAAGAAATGGTGACCATTAGTTTTTATTTTTAGTTCAGATTTCATTTTGTTTCTAAATTTTTAAGAAAAACTATCTACCAATTGTGTTTTGTGAATAAATTTTATTGTTGGACTAGTTAATGTTCTTTGATCGTGAAAAACTATTTATAGTAAAATTAGTCGATTTGAAGAAATTCCTCAATGTTCTTTTATCAAAACTTTTCTTGTTATAAACTTTAACCCTTTGATTTATATTTACGCATCGTAAATGATAATAAAGAAATACTTAAATACCAAGTAAAATCCTGTATGATTTCTGGATTAGAATTTGATTTATTTTATAGTGTATATTCTAATTTTTGGTTATTGATTTATAATACTTATTCCAAAAATATTCTGAGTAGGTTTATACGTATAGGTATATAGATTTATATGTATTTTGACATATTTAATACATCTGGTTTTGACATATATAGTTTTTTAGTATATATATTTCTTATATATTTTTCTTTTGGTGAAGTCTTTATGGAATAGAACAACACGAAATTCAAGAAGTATAACTCAGAACATGGATGCAGGTTAAAAGAACTGAACTCATTATCAAAATTGGAAAAGAACTTATAGTTAATAAAACCGTAGATTGAGGAAGACCTACAAAAGGAAAAGACAAGAATGAAATAAATTTAGAAGGAAATCTGAGACCTAATTCAAGACCAACAATCAGTTTCTACGTAAACTAGATTCGTTTTGTCTACCCTATTTCATCTTTCTGATTTATAAACTCTGAAAAGTTTAAAATTTTGGAAAATTCAATATAAAAAACCTCTTCCGTTACCGTGGGGTGAGGTCATGAGAACGGACCTTTTAGGATACCTACCTCCTCGCACCATCCGACGTCAGGTACTCCAACAATTTCAATATAAAAATAACACAACGAAATCACACACAAAATAAATCTTTTAAGATTCTTTTCGTGTATGTGTGTGAAGTTTTCTCTTAAGGAATTGAATACTTGAACACCATGAAATCTTTTTACACTGACTGAATAATGTACGGTATATATGGGTAAAATCTCTACTCCTTTTGACTCGATATTCATTGTACGTGTGAAAATGAGATATACCATGGGTCTCAAATTAGGTATAGACGGACCATCGTTTTAGATCTCCAAAACATCCGGTGTATGTCATAAACGACACACAAGGAGAAGAAAAAATACTGTAAATTTCTTTCACAGCCTCTTCCGTTACCGTGGGGTGAGGTCATGAGAACGGACCTTTTAGGGTACCTGTCTCCTCGGACCACCCGACGTCAGGTACCCCAGCGATTCTCAGTGTGTACTGACTCGCTGAAGTGAAAGTGAAAAGTGAAAGTACGTGACCTCTTCCTTTACCGTTGGGTGAGGTCACAAGAACAGACCTCTTAGGGTCCCTGCCCTCTCGGACCACCCGACGGCAGAGACCCCAGCGTGTTTCAGCCTGTTCTGACTTCGTTTGAAGAAATTCTAACAGGTTCAAAACATATGTTAAACTCTAATCAGGTATATGGAACGTTAAAGTCGAAATTCAGAAGGTTAAAGAAGTCAGTTAACGACTTATGCGAATCACACTTGAAGGAAAAGTCTCTCGTCGAATGCTATAAGAAGACATAGACCTAGAAAGACAACTGAGTGATCTACGATCTTATCCTTGTTACGTATTGTGTTAAAATACTTTGATTACACGATATAATTTTACAGTCTCATAGATTAATACAAATGTAATCTACGAACGTATGTATCACTAGTTAGTAGTTTAATATTCTTTTATTTTAGTTTCGAAATCAAGGAAACAAATCGATTCTCCAAATCGGTTTTACTTTCCCCTTTTGTTTCATTTATAGTAAGTAATAAGTAATAAAAAGTGTCAACGTTTCCTTGTAAAGTCTTATCAATGTTGTCTCAGTTTATTTCCCTAGGTTTCTTAGACATTCGAAAATTATAATGTATGGGTTAAAATAATTTCACTGTATATATCCCTTTTTTTCAAGTAGTACGTAATGTTTGTTTTGTTCTTTTACTTTTATTAGGATGTACGTTAACTAAGGTAATTGGTCTTTTCTTCCGTCGTATTAAATTGTGCTTAGATAGATCCGAACCCGTCTAATAGGAAAGACCTAAAAAGTCTGAGAAACACACTTATTTTTTCGTACTTCCCCGAGATTTAAAATTTTAGGATGAGTCTATACTCATCAAGAAATCTCGTAAAAGATCCACGACCCACTTGACGAAATAAATTAAAAATATTTTACTTATCCCACTAATACAGTAAATGTTTTAGTTCTTTTTAACAGACTCTTTCTGATTACAGGAGTAAAAGTGTTTCGTGTATCGATCATACTCCATTCCGTCTAAAGGTTGAAGAAGAGACTTATGTCTCGATGTCGAAGATTAGTGTGATGCACACACATATCATACACTCCAATATAATTATTGGAGTCTATACGTCTACTGTGGTGGGAGTACCGTCTTTCGCTTCTTGATTTTTCGGAGAACTACTTTCACTTTCTCCTGTCACTTTTTCAACCGAATTTTGAGTTGTAAGTCTTATGATTCTAGTACCGTAGACCAGGATAGTAGAGTACCGATTATCTACCCCTTTGTTACCTTTGTCACTGTCTGAAATAAAATCCCCGAGGTTTTAGTGACGCCTACCACTGACGTCGGTACTTTAATTTTCTACGAACGAGGAACCTTCTTTTCGATACTGGTTGGATCTATCGTATAATTTTTCGTCTCTATAATGAAACGGTTTTTTTCGTCTCTATAATGAAACGGTTGTTTCCAGACAGATCAGTTTCGATACCAAAAAGGTCATCAGTACATACCTACACTCTCAACCTGATAATTTTTTCGAATCGTGGCTTCTTAACTACGAAAACTTGACACCACAACCTCTTCTGAGAACTCTCAAGGAACCTGTCATGCCTCTAGATTGGTCAGGTAGGTTTTCCTTTAGCCAGGACTTATAAGTGACTTCCTGACTACGACTTCGACTTTGAGATTATGAGACCCTTGGACTACACTTCTTGATAGAGTAACTTTTTCTGGGACTACGACCCTTTCTGACTTCCACCCTCTTCCCCTACTGTCTCCTACTCTACCAACCTACCGTAGTGGTTGCACTGCCTGTCCTCAAACTCATTTGAGGTCCTCAACCACTACCTGTCCCTCCGGACCACACGACGTCAGGTACCCTAGCGTTTCTTAGTCTGTGTTGACTCACTGACTTGACTTAGTTACACACCCACGTAAAACAACGAGTCACCACAGGCTGAGTAACACTTGGGTACCTGACATCGGACGGTCCGAGGAGACAGGTTCCCTAAAAAGTCCATTCTTATGACTTCACCCAACGGTAAGGGAAGAGGTCCCCTAGAAGGGTTAGGTCCCTAACTTGGGTCCAGAGGACGTGACGTCCGTTTAAGAAATAACAGACTCTGTGGTCCCTTCGGTTTGTATGATACGATATACCAAAACAGAAGAACGGGGGTGGGGGGTATTATAACGTCACTTGTTCAGAAGAATTTCACGAAGTTACTTAATATATTTAGGTAAAGCGTACATGTTTTTGTAAAATTTCTGTTTCGTTTTCGGATTTAAACCTTATGTTTATCTGTTAAATCGAAAAAAATTTTTATGTCTGTCATATTGGTTTTGAAATTTTTAAATCAATATTCGAATTACGAACTGTGTATCCATATACATTGTTTGTTCAGTCTGAAAATGACTAGTTATATTTTATGAAGGGTGATCGAGTAGTTTCTAAAAATAGGAGAAATTTGAAATGGGATAATAAAATTTAGTTGTACAAAAATACAAAACCTTACCCAAACTGATTTAAATGGACCAATGCACGGAAGGTTGCAAACTGTAGAAGAAGATTATTGAAGAAGAGACGAACGTTGTATGGTGAAAAGAGTGAGTCGAGTCGTAAACGAAGAACATTCCCATTTTATAGATTGAGGTCAAAGGACTGGACTTTTACCAAAGTCATAAAAAAAAATTATAGACTACGTTTTTAAATAAATGTTGTAATGATTTTTATACAGAGAGATGAGAAGTAAACATTTAATGTTTGGAACCGAACGTAGACGACATCTAGGACAAGGTCGGAGAGGAAGAGAAGAGAGTCGTAGAATAACCAGAGGTACTGATGCAAGTAACAAAGCCAAAAGAAGTAGTCAAGGAGTACGACCCGGTAACAAAAACGTCAATGGATTTCTAAAGTTTGTATACACATGTCGTTGTATATGGTTATCTAATTCCAGATACAAAAGGATGGTCGAGATTACAACGGATATTTTTATTTTTCCTAAGTTTACAGTTGAAAATTTTGTTAAAAATCCTCAGAATGTACAAATAAAAAGACACTAAGTACGGTTAATGTCTCAAGTTTGTACGGTTCTTTAATTTTCTACCTTCATTTTTCTATGATGTTTAGAGTGGTTGTTTATAAATGTAATCCATTTTTGTAATTAGGTCGGGAGATAGAAGGACAAAGATAAGAAAAAGAACGATGTGACTTAAGTCCTTGTCAAGATTTTACTACAATAAAACCAGGAGTCAAAAGGGGGAGAAAAAGTCTTTGAGAAAGTAAAGTGAGCTAATAAAGTAGTGAAACTAAGACTTGTCAAAATGACTTATGAACAAGTACACACTTCTTGTAAAAAAGACAAGACTCATGTTAATAGATCAAAAACGTACATAATGAAATATGGAAATGGTAAAAATTTCGATAGCAAGTACCAACGGTCCGATGTGACGAACTGAACCCGTCTGTAATAAAAACTATATTGAATCCAATGAAGAACTGAGAGAGGGAAACATACAATCCGAACCGACTCGACCCATAAAACATCATAATAAACGGAAATACATCAGGTTTCCTTGTCGTTTCTTTTGTGTCCTCTGACTTTCTTATATGTTAGAAGTAATCTTTGGGACTAAGACGAGAAAGGACGTTCACAATCGAGGTGACTTAGTCTCCCAGACAAATAATAAAGGTATCACTCTATAAACTTAAACTCAACAAAAGAGTTATCCTGCATTAAGAGATTGAAAAGTGAAGACAGACTTTTACATTTAGGGCATTCAGATGAACAAGTTAATCGGTGAAAGAGGATAAAGTACCAAAGAGAGATCATCGGTAAGGTTGGTAGATAGTCAATTTTCTTCTATTTACTAAGTTCCAGAATTAAAGGAAGAAAGATCTGCACCTCAATATAATAACGTAGAGGAGTCTCACTCCAATGCGTCATTATTCGAAAGCCAACCAACTCACCTGTGTCAACTCGAACACAACACCAGTATGTAAGTGGTTTGTGGAAAAAAGGGGTGAAACCAACTGAGAAAACTGATGTAAAATGCGGAGACGAATCTTTTTCTTTTAAGGTATCTTTTAAGTTGGTAAAAAACATCTACTGATTAAAGATATTATTGTTAATTACATCATGTATTTCTATTGACTTTAAATAATCCGTGAGACACACGTGGTCTGTATTAAGTTTTCAAAGTACACGTGATTGAGTTAAGATAAAAATAGTGGGAGTATAATGTCTGTTCCTACAATTTATTCTACGGGTTCATTGTGTAGCTTGTCAATATTTGATCTTGAACTTTGGTGCATCAGAACAAATAGTAATTCAGAGAATAGTGATATGACGCGGTTACAAATTGTAGATTACTTGAATGCTCAAATTCTTCTTACGAATAAAGTTTGATTTACAAAATACGATGATCTTTGACTTTACTCATGTAGAGAACTAAATTGTTCATGGAAGAATTTCGAATCCCATGAATGGACTTGAAAGAGGGAAAGTCGTAAATCCGATAGGACTTCAAGGACGTCGAGAGAAAGATTTTCAAGTTGGGAAACAGCTATAGCGTCCGAGAGTTGAACTCGGTGAAGTTTAGATCAAAGTCGTTAAAGAAAAAGAGCAGCATATTTAGATGTTTTTATACATTCTACAATAAACTTATCTAATTACGGTCATTGTCTTGTAAGTTTTTGAACCTATTAAAAATTCTATTGTTTTTAATAAGTGAAATTTTTGATAAAAGTCTGTCACCAAAGATGAAATTTTATTTAGACTTTCCGCAAATGAAAAGATTCCTTCGGTAAGTTCAAGAATGACAGTCTAAGTTGAACTTAAGTATATAAATTTAGCCGTATATAGATTTACAGTTCACGGGTGGTTAACCCACCATCACCCAAACAACTGAGATACACTGTTTTGTTCGAAATATAAATGGATTTATTGTATTGAAGGTGACCGGATTAAATATGTGAATGTCACATTGAAGTATTAACAACGAGTAGTGTCTTCATTTCGTGATTCTTAAATAGCCTAAATGGACTCTTAAAGATTTTAAACAAGAACTCTAAAAGGAAGAAGTGACTCTCTATGTAAGTTACCTGGAACATGTGGAAGGAAGTAGCTCCTTTGCTGAAACAGTGAATTAAAAAGTTAGACTAGTACTTCATTGGACAAAACAAAAAGATCTAGAAGTGTCGCTCTATGTGAGAATCTTTGAAGTAGGATATTCGGTTCTCAGATAGTATATTATTGTCTAAAAGGTTACATACAATTTTTTGTTATTTTTTTTTTGGGTTTGAGAAGTTAAGAGGTCTTGTAAGATAATACTTATTATGGAAATTGTAAGAGAGAGAAAGAAGGGTTCTACGAAATGTAAGGTTGTTGACACTGAGACGAAAAACCCGACAAAGAAGGTTCACGACTGCGTGACTCCGGTAAAACCTTTGGACAAGGAACCGTCGAACCTCTCGAAGTTGTAGTCGTCGTACGTCGTAGTTAAGAGAGAGTATGAATAAGACTCGAAGGTGTCGATAAAATCGGACTTTCCTTAATAACGGGGTAACTGTGTCCAATTTTAAGGTATTCCGGTCAGAAACTTTTCTACGTGTGACATAATGAGTGTCGTTATTTGCACTTGTGTTAGATTTACAAGGTTTTATAGATCCTCTTATTACTTTTTAATACGACATGGATAAACTACTTCACAATTTGTTGACAAGTTTTACTTTGAATCTACTCCATCATTGAACCTTGTCTGAAATACTTTATTTCTGATTTATATTGAGTCAATGTATTTTATATACGTATATATGTGTGTTCACTTTTTCCCTTTACTTTTATTAGATAAACTTATGACTTAGTACCTATGTAAGAAACTAAGATTAAAGGTTACAATGTTACAAACCGTTATTCGGTTGCTATTAAGTAAAAACAGATTAAATGGAAGTCACACTTCGTGAAAGGGAATATGAGGTAAAAATTTTATTAGGACAATATATACGTACAATACGTACATTCGTTATACGATAATTGTATGGTGGTTAGTCTTTTTACTCTTGCAATGGTTATGGGAATGTACATAAGGAAAGGGTAAGATGGTAAAGTTATTAGGAGTAAAAGGACTTAACAAAATAGTAGAGAATAAGTGTTGTTTGATATTTTTCGTCATAGTACATATATACACACACGCACATGCATATATATGAATTTATTACACGAAAACATGACAATTTCGAATATTTGCCACCACATATCTTTAGACGTATTCGAGTCATTACGTAATTTTTACAAAAGTTTTTACAGGGACAAAACGACTCCTTTTCATAGAGATAGAACAGATATCGTGTCGAAATGTTGATCTGAATCACATCATGACGTTATCACTTTCTTACGAGCGTTCACTCTAGTTCATGGGCAAATTAGAAGATGAGGATAAAAATATATAAAAGAGGTAAATGGTCACAACAAAACAATTACCTATACCGAGGTGTCTGTAGAGAAAAAAAGAAGCTTCAGACGAAATACGTAGAAACGAAAGTACCTTCTGGATCCAATCATAGATAAAGACGATTTATTTTCTTTAGGTTTCTCCTGATGACGAAAATGTCTTTTCACTTTTGTCACAAGTCGTAAACAAGTCATCTACGGTAACTCCGTCACTCGTGGGACTCATCGTTCTCCCCATAACGGTTCGAGGAAGGTGTCCTTGATGTGAGTCATAGAGTCGTAGTTCGGCAGTATCGAAACCTGACACTCGCAGATACAAAATAGAGATAAATTAGACACAAAGGTAATCCTTCTACACTGGACTCTATTGACAAAGAAGTGAAATACGGTAAAGTCGAAAGTGTCCTTACAAGATGAAGACCTGTCGTCCCCTTTGGACCGGAATGAAAATCGAAAGCAGATATGAATAGTCAACTAGAATAAGGTTCACGGGATTCTCATCTTTATTGAACGTACAAAATATTTTACGTGGTTAGGGGGTTTACGTAATGATATGAGTTTCTTGACACGGGATTCTAGTTTCGAGTGAAAGGTTATTGACCGAGACTTACTGTGAATGAACAAGGACTGTCAGGGCAGACCGAACGACAAGTAATGAGTTTCGACACGAACGAGAGACTTCTCGAAGAACATGAAGTAAGACTTGTGATAACTCACAAAAGAAATTGAGTCTGTTGATTTAACTTCTTGTTCTAATTTTGGTTCTCAATTGACGTTTAAATGAAATTTTAATAGCTTCAGTCCAAAAATTTTTATGTTCATCGGGTTCTGAATAATTCAAATTTATCAAATAGTGGACTATTTAATACGTTTAAAACGTCCGAAAATAAGTAAGGTATAATAATTTTTACACATGTTTTCATTTAAAAATCCGTCTCCGAAGACTTTTCGTTGTGACTATAGATCATGGTATATCATCAGAGTTCATAGGTTTTCCTTTGTACATGTCTAGTCTCATTTTATGTTTTGATTTTATCAATATATGCCATACACAAGTTAGTCATAGACGACTCTTATTGACTTACTATTAATTACTCGATCTATTTCCCTAGATTTAGGAACATTGTCTTTTTCACTAACCATACCATTATTGGATTAAATGGACAACGAGGTACGAGAGATACCGAAAAGAGAACAGTAGGACGTCAAGGACAAAGAGGAAGAGACGGAGGTAGTCGAAGAAGAGGTCGACACAGACCTTGAGCCGACTGAGAAAATTCGCTTGAAGTTATAAGAATGCTTGAAGAAGACAGTGGAAATGGTAGTTGGTTTGTCATCCCATGTTTCTTATGTGTGTAAATTTTAATATGTTGAGGAAAGGGGTTTAGTTTCGAGTTAAATGAATCTATCCATTCTTCCCCTAAATAAATCTTTGAGACAAGTATCTGTCACACCCGGTAGAGTCTTCTGTTCTGACCGGATTCGATTTAAATTTTATATCATTTTAAGTGTTTACCTTATGTGACCGGAAGGATAGAGTCCGTGATAATGTTCCTTATTGAAGGATATAAATGATAAGTTTACTACGAAAGGAAGTTCCGGTTCGTTTTTACGGTAGAGGGGACACTTCAGTACGTATGAGTTTTCTGTTTGTTAGAGTGGATGGTGGGTGAGTGTAGTCGTAAAGTAGACATGAAAAAGATATCCTTATATGTAGGGTACAAGATGTTTAACCACACTAATAAAACAACATAGACCGTAAAAATTCTCCATTCACGTTACGGTCAACTTGGTTGTGAAAATGTGTCACGGAATGTGTAGGATTGAATTTTTTTTTCATGTACGTTTGACTAAAGTTTTAACATATATGGACAAAGAGGAACAACTCCCTGAGAAGGTTTGAGCATTGGTAGCGTGCTATGACAAGGTGTAATGATCACGAACAAAACTCAGAAAGGAAGTTCAGTAAGTGGACGAGAAGACGGACGGAATCGACCGAGTCTTCCAGTAGATATAGAAGAAACAACGATCCGACTGGATTATCTAAATTGTCGAAAGAATTTTAATTGTAAAATTTACTATAATTTCTACTGATGATAGTTTCTTAAACACTTTTTTCTTAAACACTTTATTCTTAATTCCGACTCTACATCTTCATAAATTGATAGATCTTTCAAATAAAGTTGGATACGACTTATGGTTTTATTTTTGTCCAATGTCAGTCATCCAATAAATTTTTGTTTTTACAATTTCATAAACTTGAGACGCCAATGTTTATAAAAAATTTTCCATAAATTTTCTCTTATATTTTATTAAGGTGATTTGACTTTATCGATGAACATCTTTAATTGTGAGAATTAAATTAATTTGGTGACAAATACGGTTTTGCGATGTCGAACTTTGTAAATCTCATTAAGAGTAAGATTTTAAGTGTCTTTTCCTTCTTTAATATCTAATTTTTTTCTTACAAAAGAATGATATACCATTATTCTTCTTTCCTCAGGACCTCTTAATATATATATGTTATATATAGTGTATGTATGTGTACATATGAATACAAAATTTAAAGAGAAGATATAATTCTTTCTTCATTCCGGTACATCTTTCTAATGAACCTGAGTTACCCAAACGTAAACTTTATTACATAACTGTTTGTCATCGTTTTGGATTACTCTGTTTGGAAAAGGGACGTCGACAGTTACTCGTTTCTAATCCTTATGACGAGATTTCTCTAGTTTGTTTAGTTACTAAAGATATTCACTCGGAACAGTAATGTATAAATCGTTCATTGAAGTAGAGTTTTCCCTCAATTTTTAAGTTTGATAATTGGGAGGTGTTCTCTTTGTGAGAATTTCGTAGTTACTTTACCAAAGTTATTGACCTTTTGATTCTCATATAGAACCAGTCGACGGTGTATATGTTGATAAGACTTAGAAAGTTCAGATACATAAATAATTAAATCCACCTTTTGACCCGAAATGACGTACTTCTCATTTCAAAAAACAAATTTAGAAAACGATCATAGATACTTTTGTTACCGATGAATAAATGTCCTATACAATATTTGGACCGTGAAGACAGTCGGATGAATTAATAAATGGAAATGGTCAAGAGACACTTCTGACTCTTCGTTCAACCTGAAGGTATAATGACTCCACAACAAAGTTACTTCGTTAAAGGAAAACTCGTAAAAAATTGTCAAGAAAACACAATTCTACTTCTAAACAGAGTCATAGGTCGACAGAGAAACATAGATTTTCAACTTGGATATTCTTTTTTTTATGTAATTGGGATGTTTGTGATAGAAAGTTAAAAATTCATTGATCTCCAAGTTTAATGGAAAAATGTCTTCAAATTTGACCGATTTTGTCTCGTTGTCTTGACTGTAAATGGAGGACTTGACTTTGTTGGTTTTATTTAGTTGTTGTTTTTTGTCTGTTTTACGAAACTTGGTTGACTCTATCCTTTGTCTTCTCTACTTGGGATGTTAAAGAGTCGAATAACTAAATTCTCATAGGTCCGATTCGTTTCCCTTTCCTTTTACTCCGGTGTCTGAAGTACTTGATCCTTGTATGTTGGGTCTTATCTTCCGGTCCCGTCGAACTTAAGTATTTTGTCTTTCTGATAGTCTCTTTTCTGTCGAAGAGTCTGTATGATAACACCTCGGAACGTGTCCAAGGGAAGAACTTATTACTCGTTTTCTCACTAGTCACGTACGGACACTTTTATGAGGTCTGCCATTTTGTAGTTTCTCTCTGACCTCACCAGACTTCTGACTTCTGAGAGACCAGGAGTCTCGTTCAGTCCTTATTACGGACAAAGGTCGTCGGACTGACTTTTTCGAGAATTAAGTGACCTGAGACCCTGATGTGGAGTCATTCTAAACGGAACCGAGTCAAGTCAACGAGTCAGTACAGGTTGAGAAACACTGGGGTACCTGACGTCGTACGGTCCAATGGGGCAGATAGTGGTTGAGTGCCTCGGTTGAGTCTGAGTACAGCTCAGCCACTATAGTAGGTTGGTATAGTAGGTGACAGCAAGGGAAGAGGAGGACGGAAGTTAGAAAGGTTCGTAGTCCCAGAAAAAGTTACTTTGTCAAGAAGTGTAGTCCACCGGTTTCATAACCTCAAAGTCGAAGTCGTAGTCAGAAAGGTTACTTATAAGTCCTGACTAAGGGAAATCCTACCTGACCAACCTAGAGGAACGTCAGGTTCCCTGAGAGTTCTCAGAAGAGGTTGTGGTGTCAAGTTTTCGTAGTTAAGAAACCGTGAGTCGAAAAAATTATCAGGTTGAGAGTGTAGGTATGTGCTGGTGACCCTTTTGGTATCGGAACTGATCTGCCTGGAAACAACCGTTTCAGTTCAGAGACGAAAAATTATACGACAGATCCAACCAGTATCGAAAAGAAGGTTCTTCGTTCGCAGAAAATTAAAGTACCGACGTCAGTGGTAGACGTCACTAAAACCTCGAGGGATTTTACTTCAGAGATAAAGGTACCAAAGGGGTAGATAATCGGTACTTTACTACCCTGGTCTACGGTACTAGAATCATAAGACTTACAACTCGAAATTCGGTTGAAAAGGTGAGAGGAGAAAGTAAAAGTAGTTCTCCGATAAAGAAGTGAAAGACGGCATTCCCACCACAGTAGACGTATAGACTCCAATAACTACAAAGAGGGTCGTTAGAACTAAGGTCGAACAGGAAGTAGGTCGGGTCGTAAGACGTACTACATATGACGTATATTCTCTTTGTTGGTCCCACTGTTCTATATCTGAACTGCATGAGGAAAGGGTGAAGCCTTGGTCAGACGGTAAGGTACAGGTCAAGATTGACAACGAAGAACTGGACATATGTCTAAAGAGTCGTCCAGTCCACCAGACCATAAGGGTAGAGAAATTCTTAAAAGGTATCAAACAACACTAGGTGTGTCAGTTTCCGAAACCACATCAGTTACTTTGTTTTCACCTACAAAAAGACCTTGAGACGAAAAAGATACTAGGTCGTTTACAACCGTTAAACTAGAGATCAAGGAGACGGAAAAGATTTAGGTCGAACTTGTAGACCTTCAAGTGCCAAGTACGAACTTCGGACCGAACCTCTTAAGATTGGTGACGAAACGATCGTACACTCTACTTACGTTGACACTCCATCAAACCTGTAAGAAACCGTAACGGAAAGAAACCCTGACCTACTTTTGACTGGAAAAGGTCAGGACACCTGGTGACGACTCAAAAAGTTTAAACGACCGTATAACTCACGTCGTGAAAGTGTCGTAGTAGAAAATCCTAAACTTTATCGAGTTGACCTTAAGGCAGTGTAGGTGATCGAAACAAGTATCATTACAAAGGATTCCGGGTGGTTTGAAGGAGATCCACCCACTAGTGTGGTAACACCAATAGAGCCAGTACTTCTAGAAAAAACATATCAAGAAGACCCATAAGAAACGGTGGAGAAGAATTATGGAGACGAAGACAATCCAGGTATGGTAAAGACAAGAAATAACACGGGTAGAAACGTACTTTACAAGGGAATCATAAAGATTAAAAGAACTTCTCTAGAGATCAGAAAGGATAAAATAACAAAAGGAGATAAAGAAACGTGACTAGGGACTCCTTCCGAAAGAATAGAAAGAAACGATAAGAAACCTTGAGACGAAAGTTTACTCATATAGAAAGGAAAAGAGGAAACGGAAAGTGAAGAGAAGAAAAGAGTCAATAAGCATTCCGGAGGAGTCTGTTGGTAAAACGGTAAAACGTAAAGAAAAAGAACCCCTGCCAGAATAGTGACGGAGAACATGTTACAGTACTTAGAGACAGTATTAAGAAGTCCGTGAGATAGTCTAGTTTAGGGAACTTAGATAAACAGGAATAAAAAATGTTGAATAATCCGTACGAAACTCAGACGGATTATTTAACATTTTTTGTCTGAGTTCTCTTCGTTTGATAAAAGTCACTTGAATTGAAGTCAGGTCCTCTTTTGAGTTCTAAATTTCTTTTTATAGGCCGTGGGGAGTCCTATTTTGAGTACAATACCGTGGGTCACTTTTTAATGATCCGTATGTTTTTCCGTTCTTTTTGAATTTCTCAGACATTCTCTAGAGAAGTTCTGACACGAAGTTGTACTCGAACTAAAAATTTGTCTTTATCAGATGTCTTTAAGTCTTGTGACTATTCTGAGTGTAGGTCTAAAGATCATTCACATACGGAGACAAGGTGGAGTAAAAGGTTGAAGAAGAAATCTACCCTATAAAGTACAAGGTCAAAAAGATAGACCGATGATTCGGAAACAAACCAAAGACAAAGTCTAGCGAGATTATAAGGGATTCCTATCTTTTTTTTTTAAACCAATATGAATTTTTTTCATTCTTGTTTAGTTGTTGTTGTTGTTTTTGAGTTTCCGTTGACCTTTAATGTCCTTATGTTGAGTAAAGACGTACTTCTAGCTTTTGTAAATGGTTCTTCTATAAAACTGTAAAAGGTATCATTTTGTAGATAAATTATCCCTTTTATTCTTGGTATAACGGTGTCGGTCTAAAGAAGTACAAAACTTCTTGTATTTGGTTTCTAAATTAGAACTTTTGTTAAGTTGACATATCCTGAGACATTTGTATCTGGACTCCTAGTTTTGACGGTTAACGGACCGAAGTCAGTCAAGAGGAAGTTGCAAAATGAACTTTATGACTACAGAATTTATTTGAAGTTTTAAGTTACTAGTGGTATTGCGTACTGTTTTTACTGCATTTGCAAGAATAATTCTTTTGACTCTATGTTACAATTTTAATAAGTTTAATTTGAATTTTTAAAAAAAGATGAATAGGGAAAAAATAAGCCAATGGACTTAACAAACGTCTAATCATTCGTCATTCAAAACGGGAGAAACAAGCCGGTTGTCTCTAAGAGAAACGACTCTTTCTGCCTGAAGACTGTTGAATTCGTAAAGGAAAAGGAAAAAGTCTAAAAGACGAGAATGGAACTCAGTTCATGTTTAATTTTTTTTTACAACTTTTTGTTACACAGTTTACATTATTGTGTTAATATTCAAAGTACATAACTTAATACTTTGTTTATAATGACCTTTATGGTTATTTAAGTCTCCTTTTTAAGAATGTTAATGGTGTTTATGTATATAATAGAAACCAGGTCGTTTAGTTCTAATTTTTTTTTTTTTTTTTTGTTTTTGGTTGTTTTTAGATTTTACGGTGTCATATTCTACGTTTTAATATTTTGATACGTTATCAGTGTGGACGTATGATAAGTTGATACGTTCAAAATCTTTGATTTGAACCGAAGATTCATAGACAAACTCACGACTGAATAGATAAACTTGAGAAAAAGGGGTACTCCTCATAGGAGGCTCAAAGTCTCCTATCTATATGTTCCCGAACGACTTTTAGTCATAGGAGTTTCATAAGTATAAATGTCCTACTCAGTTTTTGATAGTTAATATTTTGAATGAGGGGGTCAAACTTTGTCACGACGACAGATAAGAGGTGTTTCCTCACCCCTGTTCTGTCTTTATTGTCTCGGTTGTCTTAATCTTTTCGATTCAAAATTCAGGGTTGGTTGGACATAGAGTACTACCGGGCGTTTTCCCGTTTAATGAATCGAAGACTCAGGAAAAGTTATGCATTTTACTCCCCTATTGATATGGTTCTAGTATCTATTTCTAATTTTTCAATACTCTTTATTCAAATATTTTTCGTTTTGTGAGAATACTCTTAGATAGTAGTTTCTCAAATCTTAAATTCAACTTTCATGACACTTAAAGACTAGCTGTGAATGTAAATACAACGTTAAGTCCTTGTCTCAAGTTACGATTATTTTTAACATATGACAAAAAATGATCTTTACTCGTTCTTACCTATTTTATAAGTAGGTATCGGAAACAACATTGGTTTCTTTAGAATCGGGTCTTTTTGGTTGAAGAAAGGGAAAGGAGAAAATGATCTTTGTTAGTGGGTTGACGAGACTACCTGTCCACCTACGGTCCTTTGATAAACTATTCCTACATCTTAGGTGTTTGGAGTTTTTAGATGTAATATGGTTGATCATTTTAGTTTCATTATTAATTTTTTGTCACAGTTTACGTTAAATATTGATTCTGTCTATTATCTGTAACCGGAGTGAAGACGTTGTCGATCGAAAAGTAATCGCGGAGAGTTTAGAACGCAGTAACACAACTACTAGACAAGAACGAAGACTCAGCAACGTCACTCAAAGACTAAAGAAAGTACATCCCTACAATAAAGAGCTGCCATAGGAAGTTGTAATAGAACATCGTAAAGTATTGATTATACCTTCTTTTTATTAAGACATTCGTTTAGGATCGAGTTAAAGAACTCAAAGTGTTCTCGAATTAAAACATACTAACTATTATACTTTTTATACTAAACACATTATTACATTTTTAGAAGTAAGAAAAAAGATTTGAGGTTCAAATCGTCAATTTAAGTTTAAGATTTATTCGTGACATAAAGTACGACTTAATTGAAAAATTAGAATGAGTGCATGTTCGTAAAATTAGCATAAGTTTTATTACAGTTATATTGCAAGTATGTCCTTCTGTGGGTAGTGTGTCGTCATACGTTAAATTCCATAAATACGTACCAATCACTGCCTAAAAACGGTTAGGAAAAAAAGGGTAGATATTAAGAAGTGGAATAACGGAATACACGAATACAGAAGACACGAATTTTCGAATTTTCACCGACCGATCTCTATAGTTGTACCCCCTTTTACCACGAAAATGACCCTATAGTTTAACAACCTTTTATGTCTGACGACCAGTATGAACGTTTGTCAGACTAGTACATCATATGTTTCTTTATTCAAAAAGGACTGAACTATTTGATTGTTGATAAGTTACCGAGACAATTGATACCTTACTTTAAATGACAATAAGGAGACGTTCATTGGTTTTCTCAGTTAAAAGGGTTTTAATTGAGATCGTGAACGAAGAGAAGATGGATCTAATCTTTTCCGACTTACTTAAAGAGTATGAAGAGAATAGGAGGAATTAATTTTATTAATTCAGGATACCTTTGTCATACGGGAAATTAGAGTCCTTCCTTTTTGTCTTTGTGAGGAATATACTTGAATGGACCTGGGGAATTATTGTAAATGTCCTTACAATAATTACAATAATTAGTTTTCACTTTTTACTTAGGGACATTGAAGAGTTGGACCTAGTCTTGGGTGGTTTTTTTCATTATTGTTGTGTTTGATTGGGAACTTAAACTAAGGTGACTTATAATTGATAATACAAATTTGCATTGAAACCTTTTCTTTTAAATGGCAAATCTTCGTTTTAGATCGACCCATCTCTAAAACCATAAAACACTAGCGTTTAGACACTGAACGAGGACTTCAAAGAGTTCGACGAGTAAGACGTAAAAAAGTAATAGACGGAAAAGAAAAAACATCAAGAGTTTTTAAAGGACGTCGATTTATAATCTCTTTAATAATCTACTTTAATAATGTACAAGAGTTTTTACACTGAGTTCTATTTCTACAGTTCAATCCCCATAAAATGGACAAATTCACGTCGGAATCGAAGATATCGGAGACGACCGAGTTAATGACCTCGTCCTCACCTTCGTCAGACACTACATGAACTTGCAAAACCTCAACTGTGTTCTCTTTATAGTAGATTCGAACTTCGAAGTCTTTACATTTTTCTTACTACATTACAGAGAAGTGTTTTATGTAGTACTAGTCTTCAGTTGTCCGACTGAATAAATTTGGTGTTCTAATATCTTTAATACTTTGTTTCTTGGATGATTTATTGAATGATGTTAATAAATACTGAAGATCAATTTATTTCCATTAAAAACGTCCGATTTACAATTTTACATTGTTTTTATTCATTATATTAAGTAACTGAGAGTCTGCACATGAAACGTTGTTACTAGTCGTAAAAAGAATGGATTTTATTACCACATAAAATATTGACTACTACATAATGTTAATGAGTATATACCATCGGTATGAACTTCAATAGTAATAATCTCGTCTGTAACGAGTACATCGTTTTAGGTAAGGGATTATATGTAAAGTCTTTATAAAGGGTCTTTATGAACCTTTGAAAATTCTATTGTACATTTTTGAGGATGGGACATTTCCTTACCGTTGAGGGCAACAGACACTGTTGTCTTAAGCCATGTATAGTGCGACTGCTTGATATCTTAGTTGTTCGACGTAAACTACAACGGCACTAAGTGCCTCAACAAGGTTAAGTCGCTCCCGTAAGAGTTCAAACTGGACTTCGAGTCTTTAAGACGTTCTTTTATTTAGTTCAGATAAATTGTCCTGACTCTAACTCTCCGTCAATATTAAAGATGATGTTTAACTGATTCGTAAAATAACGGACAGTAATTCGTATCATAAAAGTAGAGAGAAGAGGAAAGGAAGAAAACAACGATAAAATTATCGAAAATTTTAGGGGTAATGTATCCTGAGTCCATGAGTTGTTCCAGTAAACTTTTTAAACAAACGTTTTTAGTTTGGTTAAGGTAACTCAGGTTTAAGGTAAGAAGAACGAAAGTATCGGTAAAGAGGAAGAGATCGTGGTTTTACTAATAAAGTTTTCTAAGAAACTCAATAAGAATTCGTAGAAGAAGTACTTCGGTCCAGACAAGGGGGTTTAGATCCGACCCAGAGTGTGAAGATACGAGAGTGTCTTTCCGAAAAGAGATAATGACGTGTTTAGTGTGACTTGATTTTATTAGATAAATAACTAGAATAATAGATAGAGTGAATGATTGGTAGAGTAGGTTTTTGACGCCAGGAACTCTCATCTTAAAAAGTCGTTATACCAACGAGAAAAAAAAAAGAGGATTTAGTGATATAAGGGTTATAGGTCATGATAAATTCCGTGTATTTTTCAAAAGTTATTTACAAACGACTTATTTGGTTTCATTCAGATAACGAATGAACCTACTTCAACAAAGAACAAGAAGAGAAAGAGACCAAAGGGGTTCAAGGGCTTCCCGGTGATTCTCTGCAACTAAAACGACAACTTCGAGAAGTTACAAAGATATTCTATGATCTACGACACTATAATGAAGTCTACTTGATGAATATAGTCGTCTCGAATGAAGGAGTAGTGCCTAATGTACCAATGGGGAGCGAAGAAGTTCAAGGTAGTCTTCGTGAGATTAGATTTTTTTTCTCAAAATTATATAATAGTTTATCATAACCAAAACTGAAACCTTTACAAATCTTCACTTTTAAAAGTTTACTGTTCCAATGGAATACTTATGGAAGCTACCTCATAATTTAATAGAACTTTTTTACTTAAAAGTTCGAATAATAAAATCTATAATTCTTGCTTTATTTCTTTTAGAATTAGTCTTTTTAATAAAGAGTAAAGATACTTTTCATACGTTACTTATGACAATAAAAAATTTTTCTTCAGTTTAATATTAAGGTCTCCGTACCAAGGTAAAAACATATTGTTACTGGTATATTTTGTGAGTCTTTATATATGGGTAACACAGACATGTGAACGTGAACGTACGAATCTATACACAATGTATCAACCCGTCTTCTCCTCGTGCCCTTTATCTACGATTGAAGTAAGTACGTTTTAAAAATAGATACAGACACAAACGCATAAACAACAACAAGTCAGTAAGATGTATGTTTTTAATTCCATTTTATATACTTGTTTTGTCTAGATGTAGAGGTTTGAATTAGTCAATTTTTTTTTTCACAATCCCCTTACGTGAATGTCTACGTATATGTTTTATTCACTAAGATAAAGTCATTTTTGTTTCTTACGAATACATACAAGTGTATACGAGTGTACATAGACATGTATTTTCTTCTACACTTTCTTATGTGTGGTCAGACGATTGAGACCCTGAACTTGACACCCTTCTATTAAGAAAATAGAAACTTAATGAAGTAATTAATGTTGGTCAATAGAAGTTTGACTTTTAAATAGTTTACGAATTTCTTTTCTTTTTTCCCTCCCCGATTCTCATTTGTTACTGATCTGACGTTAAGTAAATCTCGTCAAAAGAGTCAACTACTCTTAAAACATACATGATCAAGATAGAATGTATGAACCTTTGTTTGTAATGATCCGTCAGTCAAGTCCTTTTGTTTTATTTTATCCTTTTCTTTGTTTTTTGATTGGACAACACTTTCTAGAAAATAAACATGAAGGTAAGAAACTAACAGAGAAAGTTCGTGTCTACTTACAAATAACCGAAATAGACACAGGAGGACGTTAGCGACTTAGAGGAAATTTTTACTTCAGTTCACTTTTAAGACATAAAAGAAGATGCTACGTATGTTTGTCGTCAATGTGTTTATTGTTTTCATATGTCACGAGTTTATAGTGTAATTAGTTGAATATTAAAATTTTATAAGATATATTATATCAGAGATTTCTCTTTAAAGAATTTTTATACTTATGTAAAGAATTATAAAGTTTATTCGAGTTGTAATATTACAAGTAGTGACATACGATTACTTCCCCCTAGGGGGGTTCAATTGACACTTAGTTTTACAATGTCGGTGTGGTTTAAGTATCATATAATAGTTTACTACAACCTCTAGTTTGTGTGTGAGAGTTTTTTGAAACAATAATTCTGTTTTTGTTTCCTGACGTAATGTCACTATTAGTAATAATATGGTAGATCTTTATAATTTTCGTTTTTTACAACCCATTCTGAGCCTAAATAATTTTTTTACGTGGCCCTTGATTAAAATTTCTTAGTCGTTGGTTACAGTATTCCGACAATTTTTTTTCTTTTTACCATTGTATAACTTCATTACAAAATATAGTGACATAGTAATCCCTAAATCCCCGTACCAAAATTCCTCGAACTACATTCGTGTTTCATAGAAACTTTAGAATACAAAATAGAGGTTAGGTGTATTTAAAACGAAAAATTACGTGACAAGAGTGTATTGTACATAATAAAGTGTTTCATACATAACAATATCTATGATATGTTCACTTTCTACCGAATATAAATAGGACCACAAAGTTCACGGAGACTCGTGTTACGGTAGTTCCAGGTTCTTATTTGGTTAAAGTCTTCCTTAATTCATACTCTGTTCTACTTCGTCCGTTTGTAAGTACTTTTTACCATTATTGTGTTTGGATGACTAAAGTTTTGCCCTAGTTAATTCTACGGTTCCTTCTTTCATTGAATCAATATTTTAAGTTCTTTAGACTTTTTACTCGTGGTGTCTTAGATTTGACCTGTACTATATACAATACCTGTCTTATAAACCGATGTTTTTTTCTATGACTTTAATAAAAATTTCGAAAACCTTCAATACTTTTTCAGACATAAATAATGACACAGACGTGTAATCACTACTTAATTATCCAAAAGGGTGTCACCTGTCGGCGAAAATGGGCTAAGAATTCGGGAGGTGAAATGGTGGAGGAGTCTGTTATTCGAAGTCCATTTTACGAGTGAAAGTTGTCACTCTTTCAGTTCCTCTAGGTTTCCTGTAGAAAAATTTGGTGTGGTCTACCCGTCCCCACACATAATTTCGGGGTATAAGAGAGTTCCGTTCTTACGATCTGTACTAAACTAAATCCTTTTTCTCTGGCAATCTGTGTTATGTGGGACTAAATTTGACTGTAGATTTAACATTATTGTTGTCATTATTTTCAAATTCAGTTTAATTCCTGTGTAAACCCGAAGGGACCATCGAGTCTACCATTTCTAAGACGGACGTTACGTCTTCTGAACCCAAACTAGGAACCCAGTCCTTCTGGGAGACCTCTTCCATTACTGATGGGTACGGTCATAAGAACGGATCTCTTAAGGTGCTTGTCTCTTCGGACCACCCGATGGCAGGTACCCCAGTATTTCTCAACCTGTCAAACTCACTGAGTGTGTTGTGTCTCTACGTAAATATGATAAATCGTGTATTTAATTGACTAAAGGAAGTTATTTTAAACAAATTATTGAGAGTTTCTAAAGAGTCATTATAATTGTCGACATAGAATTATTTTTTGTTGTAACACGTACACACGTACGATCCAACGAAGTCACCACAGGTTGAGAAACGTTGAGATACCTGACATCGGGTGATCCGAGGAGACAGGTACCCTGAGATATCCGTTCTTATAACCTCACCCAACGGTGCGGGAAGAGATCCCTTAGAAGGGTTGGGTCCCTGACTTGGAAGCAGAGAATGCATAGGACGTAACTGTCCGTCCAAGAAATGGTGATCGTGGTGGACCCTTCGTTTATGAGAAGAATTTGGTCATAGATAATTTTTCCTTAGATTTCTTTATTTCTTATAAGAGTTTGAAGGAACCATGAAGATTATTTGTCTCCTTGTCATTGTTTTATTACATACATTTCTAAACGGTTTTATACTTTACTATAAAAATATTTCCTCAAGAAAAGTTACTTGTCATAATAGTATAGGTCTGTCTTATAGTCTTGACGGACTGTTTTTTACTAGGGACGATTTAAATCTTTCCAAGATAATGTTTTTCTCTAACACAGATAAATAGTAGGAGATCTCTTGAGATGTCTTTTGTAGGGTTTATAGAATTTTTTACGATTCCCAAAAGTTACAGACGACTTATTTTTATTTTGTAAAACGTTAATTCTCTACAAATTATTACATTACTGTTTGAAATTTCATATATTAATGGGATGGTGACTTTTTCGTTAATCGAAACCTCCATTTAAGAAATAAAGATTCTTTCTTGGTAGGATGAACCATTTAATAAAGAGGAGACATAAAAAAGATGTCAATGTTAAATCCTTACCTTGGTTGGAAGTACCGAACAAGTTCGAATTGCCTATTTGAACGGTGTCGAAAGACACGTGCGAGTATGAGGAGTGCGACCGCAAAGTTTTAACCACGAAACCGAAGTTGAAGAAAGTGATAAAGTAGATCTATGAATAATTAAGAAAACAAAAGATCAAAGAGGTTTTCGTCGACTAGGACTCAAAGGTGTATTCGTAATATGTTGACTTTCTTTTCTATAGTAAAGTTTAGGTTCGTATTATATCGGACATATCGAAGAAATGTTTGTAAGTAGGTCGTTGATGTGTTCTACCTTTGCAAATGATATACGACGTATCTTGGTCCTTGGTCCTTTCGGAAGGGATTTTGCTAGGTAATTAGTAATTTGTTGTTCTTATTTAAACCCCCCCTCATCCACAGTCTCTCCAGATTTGTGAAAAACGACTACCTTTTGTTCTAAACTCTAGGAAGAATGGAGTCAATTGAAGTACGGTCCAAAGTGATAGAACCGTTGTCGACGACGTCACCCTCTGTACCGACGTTCGAGAAGAAGTCTATTCTACCGGGGACACGGTTGTGTGTCTTTAGATCATGTGAAAACCTTTTAAAGTTTGATTTCGGTGATTACGAAGAGTGTTTTGTTCGTTTTTCACTGTGGATAACATGTAATACGTATGTAAGTATACTTCGGAAATTTTATACTGTTGTTTATTAGTAAATTGTGTTAAGATTTTTGGTACGTCGTAATTATCAATTTTGATAAGACCTTTGATTGTGTGTTAGTAAACAGTAGTTTACCATGAATGTGGACTCTTACTCTTTGTGATAATCACTTCAATTCACTCCTGATGCATCCGTTCAAGGTCATAAAGGTCGGAAATTATTCGACAGATACTTGGGCATGGAAATGCAAAACACCGTCTTTCGTCCAGTAAACGTAAGAGATTAAGGAAGAGATTAAAGGAATAAAAGAGTTCGTAAAGAAAAAGGTAAGCTAGAAATCTAAGAAGGTGGAGATACTATACAAGAACTTTAGGAAATGACCGATTGTTGTACTATCTCTGTCTTGTTGGTTTTTGTATTAATTTTAGAAACTCAAATATTTTATATTATCTTATCAGTAATAAAAAGGGAAGTCGTCTGTTATAATTTAAGATGTCTGTGACCAACTATCAATAATGAGTTACCTTCGAGAATTACTCGAACATTAAGGACTCCACACACCGGATCACTTAGATGAAGAAGAAAACGATAGAGAAAACATTTTCACCCTTTGATCCCCTTGAGTTTGACATTTTGTCCCCGAGATTCATAAGGAAACCGAATTAGACTAGAATCTACATCTCTTGTGTTCTTTATTGACCCCTTCCAGTATGTATTTATTGAATGTAAAATTTTTTTCATTCATATCTTCTTTTGGTTTCTGAAATTTTAGTGAAATATTGAATTTTTCATTATGAATGAATACCTAATTCTGTCAGAGGTTTGATATTTGGGTATACATAATTATAAATAGTTTCATTTACAAAGTTTTTACCTTCTTTTTGAAGGATAATCTTTAGTCTTGTGTATATACCGATAATCTACGTTTTTTGAATTTTTTGTAATCGATGGACAAAAGTTTATATGATAAACGACTTTGTCTCAAATTTTAAACTAGATTCGTAGAAAGAATATATATTTTAAAACAGGGATTATTTCAATTAGACTGGAGATTTAGATGTGTTCCCGTTTCTTTTGTCATGGAAGATAGATTTTTGTTTTGTTAGAAGGGTACTAACTTTTCAGAATGGAAGAGGTCAACTGAAGTTTTCAGACACATCGACCAGGTGACGAGCCCAGTCAAGTAACGAGAAACGGAGACTTAGTAGTCGTCGCGAGATTTTAAATTAGAATTTTCAATAGGTTGTAGGTAATTACGTTGTAATCCCGTGCTTTTACATACCATTTCATGAATGGAACATTTCCAATCTCTCAAAATACACTCGTAAATTAAGTAACACCTTAAAGAGAAGGTATGATCGGACGACAAGGAACCGGACTTTTTGTTTTTTGTTTTGTTATTTTTTGGTTAATGTTCTCAGAGTAAACTTGACTTAAATCTTACGAATGGTTTACGGTTCTACTTTTTAAGTCAAAACTTTCATCTCCATTTCTAATTTTGTGGTGATTTTAATTTTAGTCAACAGTACTATCCCTACTTAATGGAATTCCTATTTGACTATAAAAATAGAATTTCGTCTTATCAATTTACAGTAATTTTAATTGGTATGAATAAAAATCTATCATGAAATCCACACCATATGTTGACTGAGATCACTAAAATCGGATTGATGTTGTATATTTTCACAAGATCTGTAAAATACCACAATCCTTGTCACGTTTTGTACGTTAGTAAAATGTTTAATTGTCCAAGACCTCACAATGTCATAAAAGTATTTTCTCTGTAAAAATTTGTCCAGTCCGATACCAAAAAGGTCACCAGTACATACCTATACTCTCAACCTGACACTTCTTTCGACTCACGGTTTCTTGACTACGAAAACTTGACACCACAACCTCTTCTGAGAACTCTCAGGGAACGTGACGTTCCTCTAGGTTGGTCAGGTAAGACTTCCTCTGGTCGGGACCCACAAGAAACCTTCCTTACTACGATCTCGACTTTGAGGTCATGAAACCGGTGGAGTACGCTTCTCTATTGAGTAACCTTTTCTGAGACTACGACCCTCCCTAACCCCCGTCCTCCTCTTCCCCTACTCTCCTACTCTACCGACCTACCGTAGTGACTGAGTTACCTGGACTCAAACTCACTTGCGGCCCTCAACCACTACCTGTCCCTCCGGACCGCAGGACGCTAAGTACCCCAGCGTTTCTCAGCCTGTGCTGACTCGCTGACTTGACTTGACTTGACTATGGAGAAAGTCAAACCAGTTGTCTAGGAGATGTACGAAAACTTCTAAGAGTAAACTACGAAAGTCCGGTAAGTAGACAAGAAGGTAAGATCTTTGGATCTTTGTTTTTACGTCTCAACCCACCCCCAACCCCCACCATCACCTATGACATAATTGACTTTAAACTATGTTTCAAAGTGACGGATGGTTTTTTCGTAAAATATCCTGGAGGGACCACCGGGTCACCAATTGTTAGGTGGACGGTTACGTCCCCTGTGTCCAAACTAGGCACCACATCTTCCTGAGGTGTACGGTACACCGACGATTCGAATATCCGGTGTTGATGACTCGACTGTAAGATCTCGGACACTCGACGTCTCTCACCGGGGGCGTTCGACGTTGATCCCTTTCGGACGAACGTTGTTACTTTTGGGTCGTAGGGGGGTTTATTTATTAATAAAAAATTTTTTCGTAAATTATATTTTATACTTACGAATTCTTTTATTCTACTTACGAATTTTACTTTTGATTGTCGAGTGTCTTCTTGTGCAAAACCTAGATCGAGTGTCTTAGATTGGTGGTGAAGAGTTTGTACATAGAATCCTTTCTATGTGACATTCAGTCTTCTATCATAGTTTTAAAAGTAGTTTAAAGAATTCAAGAAATAAATTTACGTTAACCAATTGAAAACTCCGGTTAACAAATACACAACATAGAAGGTGTAAACTTAGGGATTAGAATGTTTTATAAATTAAACCATAAGGTGATTTATTTAAAAATATTCAACCGTGTGTTTGTATTCAACATTGGTTGTTGAATGTAAAACAATTCAAATGATTGAATGGAGGAGAAAAAACAAAAGTTCTAATGTAAATTCGAGATCTTAGAGTAAAGGAAAAAGAGACGGCTCTCGGTCCTCAAGTAGTCAAAACCAAAAGTTGAGACATAACTCGGTTCATAAGACTAACACATTGTTGAGGAAAAGAACGAGGTCCGCGAAAAGAGCTATGATTCCTTTAGGCTCTTTTTTTCCAAATACCACTTTCTAATTATATACCAATAAGTTTTCAAAAACACACATCGATTCCCTGTTTTTGTCTTAAAATAAAATGTTATCTTTATTCATAAACGTACATAAGAATTGTCTTTTGTCTTGGTCTATTTGTGATATACTTTAAATTTATAGGGTATTCGTTGTCAAGTTAGTTTTAACAGAAGTTTGAACTAGGGGACTATAATTTTTTTATATCGAAAATTAATAAAATATCTGTTAAACGGACATGAATTTTATATTAAATCCACGCATATTTCGTTTGTAACATAAAACATGTAATCTTTAATTGAACAAAGAGTGGAATTGTCTTTGTAGTCTTCGAACTTCAAGTAGGTCAAAATTGACTTCGAGTGGGAAACAACGTAACGAAAGGAATTTAAAAAGTAAATCTGCAAATTTTAGGAGATCTTTCCAGTCTTCTCTTTCCCTTTTACTAATTAATTACGAGTCTCCTTGGTTTATAGTTTCTACGTAGAGATCCTTGTATTTGTAGATTTATTCATCAAAGTTAAGATGATAAAATTGAACGAAAACGGTACGAATTAGTGTTTAAATTAAAATTTACTTTGGTTTAAGTACGTAGGTTGGTTTATACGTTTAATATGACCAATAAAATTTACGTTATACATTTCAATTTATATGTTATAATTGTAATTAAAGGAGTATAATTGGTTTTCAAATAATTTTTAAGTGTTTAATCGGTAAAGAATTCAATTTTCGTTCGTGTCTATAGTTTTTAAATATGAGTTTTAGTCGGTCCTATATACACATTAAAAAGAATATAAGGAATGTACGTCCAAAAATACTCTTTTGAATTAAAATGGATGGGTGATCAACTAGTTTTCATTGAAAAAAAGACTCTGATCAATGGTTTAACTGATAATAACATATCATTTTATTTATAAATAAGAAAGAAACCGTCTTTATTGTAAAGAGTTTGAGAATCTTTTTCCTGGGTTTCCCTTGACCTATGGTAATTTGACGAATTCTCAGTGTAAATTAATTTATGTCGTTGAGATATATAATATAAGATATAAGAACGAAGGATTAAGGAAGTCAGACGGGAAAGTATATACCCGAGAGGAAAATCCAGGGATTTAACTTACGAACACCTGTCGAAATAGTCATTCCTACGGACATGTTTTACTTCCGCAAGTCGGAGAAGTTGGCTTGTGGATTTGTTTAAGGGTTGAAGCTATGATATTTGGTATAACACCATGTATTTGGAACCAGGTTTAAGAAACTCTACAAAAAGTAAACACATGAACAGACATCGTAAGAAATTCATGAATCTTACTAGACTATGTAATGAGACTTTAGATGAGACTCGATACTGTTTGTGGTCGGTTATCTTTACCTGACCCGTAATTTAGAATCGAGATAATCTTCTCTTTCTCACTTCAATCTTCAATTTCCATGAAGAAGTATGGACAATTTATAAGTTCAAGAACTCTGTCAGAGAGTAACCAAGATTAATTCAGAGAAAAGAGTCGAAGGTTAAGAAGGAAGCAGGAACATTTGACCGAGACAGTGTATTTCCTTATTCGTATTATATAAATTTATTCCTTTAGTTCAACTAGTTAATATTTCTTTACTTGTACCTTAACCGTAAAATTAATAGTAATCGACACCAAATTCAAGAAGACAAGTATAAGATCTAAAAAATTTAATGAAAAGGATCTAAGTGTTTTTATTAAAGGTTGGACCTACCCTCTCCTCGAACCCCTTCTTACCTACGTACACATACATACCGACCTAAGGATACGATAAATGGACTTTTATAGTGTTACAACAAACAATTGGCCGATATAAGGTTTTGTTTTTTTTTTCCATTTTTTTTTTTGAAGGGTACAGTCAAAGATTAGTGAACCTTCACAGTATATCAATATATTAATGAAGTTGTTCGGAAATATCCTTTGAACTAAATGAAGATTAAAAAGACAGTATTTTGGCTGCTGATAGTGATATAGGACCAAGTTTAATAAAGAGTTCTTTATCCGGGTCTTTACCTTAATGAATTTTGGGAATTATATAAAACTGTTTAATGAACCATGGTTCTGTTACCGTCAAATATTCGTAAATTGAGTATTGACGGATAGAGTTCGGTGACTTCTAATACGAATTTTTTACTTGTCTATTTTTTTCTTCTTGGTTACAATTGTACCTCTCCACTTTTTATTAATATAGGACAATGTAATAGACGTAAAAGGACTAATACTCACTTCGTCTTATTGTATAGTATAACAATAACCGATAAACATGTCGAAGGATACAAAAATTTTTGAGGGAACGGGTAAAAGGGGGAACTTACCAAAAGAATATTAAACTTTCATCAGTACATAATTTCTATATATATATATCAGTATAAAAATTACTCTTTTATGAAAAACCACTAAGATAAACAACAAAGATACATCTTTTAAAATGTAAAGATAACTTAGTTCAGATAGTGAGAAAGGGTGATATTTATGAAAGACATACATAAAGAATTGGAGTTTAGTTTTCGTTTAAAAATTTTTTCGTTACCGTTCTCAGACTCCCAGATAGACCAGTTTCTTAGTGATCCATACTAGTGAAATAATTTGTTTGACCGGACGTTAGGAACACTAGTGGTGGTTAGACAATAAGAATTAGTGATGAGATTTCTTTACTAATAGTCACATCTAAGTGGGTATAGGGGTTAACGTGACTTTATGAATTTTATTACGGACCCGTTGTCATTCGCAATTTATCCATTAAAGATTTTCTTACCATCCATTCGTCCACTCACCCACCTACCTATATCTACCTAGATACTTGCGGACCCGAAGGGACCACCGAGTCTACCATTTCTTAGACGGACGTTACACCCTCTGGACCCAAACTAGGGACCCAACGCTTCTAGGGGACCCCCTCCCGTACCGTTGAGTGAGGTCATAAGAACGGACCTCTTAGGGTACCTATCTCCTCGGACCACCCAATGTCAGGTACACCAGTGTTTCTCATCCTCCGTTGTCTCGTTGATCCGTGTATGTCGGACTTACAGATGGGATGAATCTTTTAATACCGTAAAATCAATGTTACGTTTTTTTTTTTGGGAAAAATTTTTAGTACTGAATTCTCGATGTCTCGATTATCGTTTACACAAAAAAAAAAAGTATAGTTCATGAGTATAAAAGGTTATTCATTTTCCTTACAAGTTAATTAGTAATGTTGTATTTTAGGGTAATTCTTTAAATACATATGTGTAAAAACAATCATCGAAGAGGATTAATTTGTATAAAGTAGAAGGGTGACTGATTTGCTTGTTATTCGTGTTAATCTTGTCTTTTTAAGGAGTTCATAGTACAAGTGTTAATCGAAATAAGTGTCCTTATTGATAATGGACTTACCGTTATAACGCTAGGACTCGTTGAAGTTCAAGGAACAAAAAGAGCCATTCACGGAAGTTAACTGACAGACCTATTTTCCTTAAAATACTGACAGTGTGTGCATTCGAATTTTAGACGTTACTGTCAAAAATAAGTTGACAGTGGGTATGTGTGAAACTTTAATTCTTTGACTCAAAGTCTTTCCAACTCAACATGTCGTGACGTAAAGTTTAAGAATTCATGTTGGGTTTAAATGACGTAAAGATCGTGTTGAAAATGTTATACGACAGGACAAAGGTTTTAGTATAAACGTTAGTAAGATCGGTTGTAAGAATCCTCTTTCATAAACGTTAATGAGTAAAGGAATAAAAAGTTACTGTAGAAGATTCTTAGTATTTTTTGACTTGATACAAATGTTTAAATTTTTAATTCATGTTTTTCTGTTTTTAGTTTTCTTGTTTATTTCACACATGTCTTATGTAGTGTTATTGCCTATTAACATTAAGTCGACCAAATACCGGAATTCTTCTCGATATACATTAAAATGCATATATATTAAGTCGATATGACTTTAAGTCGATATGACTTAAAAGTCAGGATCCTAGAGGTGGGTATTTCACTATGGAGGGGAATATCAAAGACAAAATTTACATACAGCTATTAATCCTTCTTATGTGCAAGACTTTAAAAGAAGGTGATTTTGTGGATAATACATGATCACTAAATTACTCGTCAATAATGATAAAGGTTCAATTTGACCGAATAATTTTGTTTTTTTTTAAGACGATTAAATCAGATCTAAAAGATATATCAAATTACGATAATGTCGAAAGATTTAAATGTTTAAGTCTTATTGGATGTTTTTTTTTTTTTTGTTTTTTGACATGTGGGTCGTTCCACACAGATAGATCCAAATAGGGGTAGAAGAGGAGGGAGAGGGGAAAGGTCTAAAGTATATTCTTCGACACTAGTCAGTGAAAGAACTTTAAAAAATCGTGATGACGAGATGTTTGGAAAATAAAAGATACGGTTCTATTTTGTTACATATCCACTACTCAGTGTGCGTCGATGAGTTATTGATAAATATGAGAGTAATGTTTACATATGTATGGTAGTATACATATGTAGTACAAAACTTTTACTCTACACGGTTTTAATCGGTTTTTCTTAAAGTTGAGTTTGTATGTCGGTCACCCGTACCTGAGTCAATTCTTCTGACTACGAAGTCAAAAAGAGAATAATCGAAGAACGTAAGGGTTAGTTTAATTTTAGGTCGACATAGATCATTATTTATAATACTACAGGGATGAGATATTTCTAGAAGGATTTAAACGGAAAAAATATGACGTTTGGTTCGTGTATTTTGTGTAGTAGAAACTCTAGAATACATAAAAATCCTGAACGTCGTCATCGTCGTCACTACATTCTTTTGAATACTTCTTTTGACCGACGAGTCGAAAGTTCCTTTAATGTGGAACTTCACCTTTAACGTAGGAATCCAAATATTTATAAATATTTTTAATATTACTCTCAATTTTGTGTTTATAATATTATCTTGTCCGAAAAAGTTGTATTAATTCAGTGAGAGATGAAAAAGTCAACGTATCGTGAAATCGGAAAAGTTTTACGAAAGTATGTGTAGAGTGAACTGTATATGTCAACAACCTTCATCTGTCTGTTCACCAGGATCGTTAAAACATTTGTTATTTGTGATAGTGCTAAATATACTGTTTTCTCGAAAATTGTCGTCAGTCTTGATCTTGGGTATGGAGGACTGGTTGTTCGGGACATGAGAAAGTTACAGAAATGGTGACTTACTTTTATTTTTTGGGATTATAATGGTATTTAATTTTATTCCTATTGGTTATAAAAGTATATATCATTAATTTATAAGAGTTTCACAGATTTCCTCATCGGCTGGAGTTATAGGGTTCTTATAATCTTTCTGTATTAATTTATGAATGACTCGAAGAGATCGAGTTCGGCGTTCGAAACTGTGAGGGCCCAAAGTAAATGTTCAGAGAGGACTGACACCCTGTCAGAGAAGAGTTAGAGTTTCATAACAACAAGATGTCTACTAGTCTCCTTTTTTTCTTTTTTAGTTTGTGTGTGTACATGTGACAGTTGTAACGATGAATAAAAATTATTGGAACTAAAATTCCAAATCCTGTATTATGACCTTGGGTGTGAAGTATATTCTCGTTTAGACTCATTTCTGTTTATCGGTCATGCCATTTCCTGAAGTTACGTTGTAAAGGTCGACTGAATATGCGTATATTCTTTTATTTCGGACTTATCCCAAAATTGTTTATTAAAAATACAAATAAGGTGTTCTAATACTTTAAGGAGTTCCGACCGTTGTACAGAATAAATAGTACCATAAAGGGGGTGTGTAGTTAACTGAAGAATCGTATTTCGTTTGTTATTGTTGTTTTTGTAATTTACCTTTTCTTTTAGTAAATCCAATTATTGACGAAACAAAATTTTTCCGAACATAATTTTATCGGTTTTATTGTGGACTTGTATGTTTTAATGATTTAAATACATTTTTATAAACAATTGAAAGGTTCCCTTCGTTGACTATTGAATGACGAATCGTTTTAGTCAGTGTATCTTCTGTAAGTTATAAATAACACGTTTAATTGTTTATGTTACGTCACATGATATAAGTCACAACCCTAAGTCTATTAAAAGTTGTAGTTAAGACGAACTGTTAATGTTGACAAAACAAAAAAATATGCTTTTGAATGAATTCCTCAAAGTTATGTGAATCGTTTTTTTTGGGTCAACGTTAGGGGTGGGGTTGGATGGGGGTTTTTTGACCATTTGGTTCTGTGTGTTTGCCAAATTAAAAGTTGTAGTTAAGACATAGCTGTAAAATGGTGCCCATTAGTGATACTAGAATTAGAAAGGATTTGCAACAAGTTCAGTGATACAGTTCTTGAAAGAATAAACACCCATATGATGTCCATAAACATTTGTCTGTTATATAAAAGATAGTTTGAAGTTGAAAACTCTCTTCAGTCTATATAATTTGTAGACGTGCAGATGACGCGAAGGTCGCGACAGAATCCGCGGATGAGCAAAAGACATGTAAATCAAGTAGTGGCCTGGTTTCGCTGTCAGTCTTGTTTAAGTCCTTCAATAGTTAATCTGTGTCCGGAGACTTGTATCTGATGATCTTTTGCCGTTTTTGATGACAGTAAATTGCACGTTGTATGTCTATCCGAATCTTCTCAGTTCTCAGCGGGTGAGAGTCTCTGCTCATTTATCTGAGTTTAGTGGTGTTACCCAAACGACCTGTAGCAATCCAAAAGGATTTACGCTGGTGAGATTAATGTTTGTTTTCCTTTGAGGTGCATCTCAGTCTAAAATTTTTGTTTTTTCGAGGAAGCATAGTTTGGCCCTCCCGCCCATCAACTCTCTTCCGGATGCCACGGGTGGCTCGGCCTCTTCGCTACGATGGTCCCTTCAACACCCGTGTCGCTCGAACGTTCCCCTCTGGTCGGTAGCGACACCCCAGCCCGGGTCTTTGGTCCCGCCCTTCTCGCGGCGTGAATGGCGAGAGGTGGAATTTAAAGAGCACGGCGGGGAAGTCCGGCAGCTAGAGCCTGACGACCAGTCGTTCTTTGAAGAGTTCAAACAAGACCTGCCTGAATCCGTCGAACAAGTCGAGGCACGCGAGGTCCTGGACGACGTTGTGGCGGCGGTACAGCTGACCCGGCACCTGGCGCCGCCATCGCCAGCTGCGCCGTCTTTGCCTGTTCTTTCCGCTTCTGGGTCTCCTGGGTCTTCAGACCCGCCGGCGGAGCCGGAGGAGTGAGCCACCGAGCGCGCGCGGGCGGGCGGCCTCTGAGGGCGCCGCCCTGGGACCCTTTATCTTGAGACACAATCGGCGCCGTGATCTGCGCGGTGTCGCGGGCGCGAGCGTTTCTCGCGCGTCGGCGGCCTTCGACACGTGGGACCCTTAGGCTCAAGTCTCCGTCGGAGACTGGGACAGAACGCCCGGCGATAGGCCGAAAGAGAGTGGGCAGAGAGGCGGGTCGAAGTTCGGCGCGCCCGAAGACCCTTTGCATCAAAAAAGGTTAGGGAAGGCAGTCAGGATAAGGCGTGGTGGGTAAGGCGAAGGAAGAAAGTGGGGGCCGGGGGCTGAGAGCGGACGCGTACCTGGTGAGGAGGCGCTCCACCGCGGGAGCAGTTGGGTGCGAGGAGGGGCTTCTCGTTCCGTTGGAATGGCAGTTTCGAAGCCCTACGGTACCCAGCAGGAGAAACCGCCAAAGATCTGTGACTCGGTGATCTCCCGTAGCCAGAACCGTCCCGGCCTGTCGTCCGCGACCCGGTGACGGTGCGAGAGTTACCGCGGGTCTTCCCCCGCCCCACCGCTGGCGTCATCGAAACCGACTCTACGACGCCATTTTCGGCCCCCGCCCCTCCCCCCGTCGAATGCAGTAGTTATGCGCGGTGGACTGAGGCCTCTGGGCCCCAAAGCCCTTCAGGCAGCGAAAGACTACTTAAGTGACTGACACCTTAACCCTGGGCTGCCCGTAGACCAGGGACCTCTGAATATGAATGTGCGATTGGGGGAGGAGTCCACCAGACTGTCAAGCAGTCTAAACAGACGGTGCACACGTATCAGACTCATGTCCACTCAGTTGAACTCCCACCTTAAGTACACACACACACACATTACACACGTGAGCCTGTGTCTCGACGGAAAAGTTCCTCCTTTTCTTTCCCTGTCTGATATCCTTTGTATGCCTGCCTGTGAGCATGTGTTGTGTCTAGGTCAAAACTCTGAACAGAATGAATCCACAAGAACAAATAAAAGCCACCGTCCCCACCCATTGTCACTAAATTGCTTACATTCCTCAAGGCAACTTAAAGGTCCTTCTTTGGTTTACCTCAAACTCACAGCGAAAATAAACATACAAAATTCCATCGCAACGTCTTTTACAACGGAACACAAATATAACAATTTAACTTTTTGACAGCCTTGTCTTTAAAAATTTGTGTAAGAATTTTTGGTAGGACTGTGGTATTTTCTCAGAGGTCTAACATTAAGCTACCGAAGATTGGACTTAGACCCTTAACAAAGTGCAAACTAATAAGAACTTTTCTTAAACGATTTAAGAAATAACTTTTACTTCGTAAGTATTACAGGAGGAGGGTGGAAACTCTTATGGTCTTTCCTCGAAGTAAGCCTAAAGAAAGGGGAGTTTATAAGACACACACAATCAGTGAGTCAGAACAGACTGAGAAACACTGGTCACTTGACATCGGGTGGTCCGAGGAGACAGGTACCTTAAGAGGTCCGTTATTATGACCTCACCCAACGGTAAAGGAGAAAGTCCCCAAGATGGGCTGGGTCCCTAACTTGGGACCAGAGGACGTAACGACCGTCTAAGAAATGACAGACTCGGTGGTTTCTTTGGAATTTTATAAGATTCGTGAAATTTATTCCAAAGACCATACACGTCATGACATAATACAGAACGTTTACACGAGTCAACGATTCAGTACAGTCTGAGGAACGGTGAGGTACCTGACATCGGGTAATCCGAGGAGACAGGTACCTTAAGAGGTCCGTCATGACCTCACCCGACGGTAAAGAAAGAGGTCCCCCAGAAAGACTGTGTCCCTACCTTGGGTACTGAGGACGAACCGTCCGTCTAAGAAATAGTGACTCAATAGACCCTTCGGGCATAATACAGGACCCGGGTTTTATAGTAGTAATAACTAGATGACAAACCTTTTGTGTCTACAAGATATAAACCTGAATGTCCTAAGATTTTAATCCAAAAGTCTACACGATACTAGGTTTAAGAAATAAAACTTCTGATTGTTTGATCTGAGGTCCTTTCAACTTACCAAAGTTAGACTAAAACTTGTTGAAGGTTTCGAAGACGACTATACATCGTAAAGTCCTTTTTAACTTGATACATTCTCTTCCAGACGTAAAAATCATAATGGGAAATCAGATCATACTAACCAATGTAAAATTTATAAATTCCCTCGTGATTTCCTTTTCTTTTAGGTCGTCAACTGATCTAAAGGTTTGGGTTTCTAAGAGTAGGAGGATAACGTAAGTCAAAGAATGTATAATTGTACCGATCACATACTGTGATCTTTTTCATTCTAATCTTTCAATGGAACCTCACTGATGGTAACAATAAAGAGCATTCTTAATTCTTAATAAATCCCGTCTTCCTTTCCTCATCTTATCGTACTCTTCATCTTCTCAAATTATGGGTCTTGACGTATTAGTGCTACCACACTAGTGAGTAGATCTCGGTCTGTAGGACCTTACACTTCAGTTCACCCGGAATCTTTCGTAGTGATGCTTGTTTCGATCACCTCCACTACCTGAAGGTCAACTCGAGAAAGTTTAGGACGTTCTACTACGACACTTTTACGACGTGAAATATACGGTCGTTTAAACCTTTTGAGTCGTCACCGGTGTCCTGACCTTTTCCAGTCAAAAGTAAGGTTAGGGTTTCTTTCCCTAACGGTTTCTTACGAGTTTGATGGCGTGTTAATGTGCGTAGAGTGTACGATCATTTCGTTAGGAGTTTTAAGAGGTCCGGTCCGAAGTCGTTATGCACTTGGCACTTGAAGGTCTACAAGTTCGACCAAAAGCTTTTCCGTCTCCTTGGTCTCTAGTTTAACGGTTGTAGGAGACCTAGTACCTTTTTCGTTCTCTCAAGGTCTTTTTGTAGATAAAGACGAAATAACTGATACGGTTTCGGAAGCTGATACACCTAGTGTTATTTGACACCTTTTAAGACTTTCTCTACCCTTATGGTCTGGTGGAGTGGACGGAGAACTCTTTAGACATACGTCCAGTCCTTCGTTGTCAATCTTGACCTGTACCTTGTTATCTGACCAAGGTTTCTCCTTTTCCTCATGCAGGACGAATAAATTGAAGACACGTCTCATGTAGTACTCCTTACGACCTGACCTTCTTTGTGTTCGACCTTAGTTCTAACGACCCTCTTTATAGTTATTGGAGTCTATACGTCTACTGTGGTGGGAATACCGTCTTTCACTTCTTTTTGATTTTTCGGAGAACTACTTTCACTTTCATCTCTCACTTTTTCAACCGAATTTCGAGTTGTAAGTCTTTTACTTCTAGTACCGTAAGCCAGGGTAGTGAAGTACCCTTTATCCACCCCTTTGTCACAGTCTGAAATAAAAAACCTGAGGTTTTAGTGACGTCTATCACTGACGTCGGTACTTTAATTTTCTGCGAATGAGGAACCTTCCTTTCAATACTGGTTGCATCTATCGTATAAGTTTTCGTCTCTGCAATGAAACGGCTGATTCCAAGTAGATCAGTCCCGATACCAAAAAGAACACCAGTACATACCTACAGTCTCAACCTGACACTTCTTCCGACTCGCGGCTTCTTAACTACGAAAACTTGACACCACAACCTCTTCTGAGAACTCTCAGGGAACCTGACGTTCCTCTAGGTTGGTCAGGTAAGACTTCCTCTAGTCGGGACCCTAAAGAAACCTTCCTTACTACGATTTCGACTTTGAGGTCATGAAAAAGTGGAGTATGCTTCTCAACTGAGTAACCTTTTCTGAAACTACGACCCTCCCTAACCCCCGTCCTCCTCTTCCCCCGCTGTCTCCTACTCTACCGACCTACCGTAGTCCCTGAGCTACCTGCACTCAGACTCACTTGAGGCCCTCAACCACTACCTGTCACTCCGGACCGCACGACGCTAAGTACCCCAGCGTTTCTCAGTCTGCGCTGACTCGCTGACTTGACTTGACTTGACTTCCTCGATTTTCACCTTTCGGGGAATTGAAATATCCCCGCGATTACTACCTATCAAGATCTGAACCGTTTATATACACGTTTAGACTCTCGATATTTCTTTAAATTACGTAAAACTCTGTTTTGTTTTGTTTTTTTTTATCCATTAGATTATCTGGTAAAGTTTGGTCTTGGTTAAGAGACCCGAAATCAAAATCTTATTACGTTTTAGTAACACTGACCGTCAAATAAAATGACCACAATCTATTCTGTGGGGTCGTGCAGATCTTAACGGACCCGAAACAACGGGACTTATTCTAACCTTAAAGAAACGTCCATTACTGATAATGGATATAAGTCTTACGACGATGACACAAAGAAGTCTCAGAGATACCGAGAAAAATCCAAAAACCTTAGTACAGAAAAAAAAAAAAAAGGACACATGCACACACACACACAGTTATAATTTGCAGTGGTATATAATTTATAAATCTTGTTACGGAATGTGATCACTTTCGAGACGTACAAAAACAATAATAATGCAACGAAAACAAATGAAGGTAGTAAGATCAACATGAGACTCAGTGAGTTCCCGTCTCCGGTTCATAATAAGTAGAAACACGGTAGGGTGAAATCGTGTCAAAAATCGTGTATCGTACAGAGGTATCACACGAAGAACTTACGTATTTAAACGAAGAGGAATCGAGGGTAACTCGTGGAGTCTTTAATAATAGAATAGATAAAATCTTTGCTTGTGTCTCTCCGAGTCGTCATTTAATGGTTTCTACTATGTTGGTTCCCCACCAGCTAAAGTTATTCTTTAGACCACACACCGAATGATCAAAGCACAAGAGAAATAGACTCTATACACTCACTATCAGTGAGTCAGTACAGGTTGAGAAAAGCTGGGGTACCTGACATCGGGTGTTCCGAGAAGACAGACACCTTAAGAAGTCCGTTCTTATGACCTCACCCAACGGTAAAGGAAAAGGTATAGAAGACTCTATACCCTGATCCGAATAACGAGTACAGTTGACATCAACTAACCCTCAGTAAAGGACGTTGAGAGACAACTCTTAATCATGTCAAAGAGATATAACGGGGATATTCTTTTCGGTAACGTTTCAGACCAAAAACGGATTTGTACGACATATATAAAAGAACATTAAATCCTTCAACTTAATCAAGAATTATTACCCTTCTTGGATGTAACATCTTCTCTGACAACCGGTCATAGAAAGTTTGTAGTTAGAGGTCCTTTTTCGAAAACAGAGACCAGAAAATTATCCTGTCCATACATAGAAAAGAACACGTACATAACTACTTTGATTAAACAAATGAAATTTCAATTTTATAAGATAAATCATCATTTGGGTTGAATCCACTACTTCCCTACCTTACTTCTTCTGACATTGGGTCCAAACGGGTTCAGTCTTGTGTAAGGGAAAACTATTACATTTTCATTGAATATTCCATTTTTGAGGTTTTAATCTTAAAATGACTGGTGTAATAAGTGTAAAGTAACAGAAAAGTTTCACTAAAAATGAGGGGAGATTAGAAATTAAGGTCCAACAGCTTAAGAAATATTCATCGAAAACTGTCAAAATAAAACACAAACAGAGTAGAGTCTGGACATTGTTTATGTCGAGTATATAAAATAATGTATGGTACCGTGAGTAAATGACTTATAAAAAAAAATTATAACTAACTGACCTCTCCCTCCCTTCCCTGACCCTCTTTAAACCTTTAATCTAAAATAAAAGGAGAATCTCAATTCAGAATTTTTCGTTGTGTTTTACCTTGTTGACAAACCTCTTAATGAAATTTTTCGCATTCGTGGGTGACTGAAAAATACTAACTACCCTCCTACACAATTAGTCGTCCCTCCTGACAGTCGTCATGTGTCGTCACTTGTCTGTCTCTCTCAGTGCGTCCGCGTGGCCGACGAAGGTAGAAGTGAGATAAACCCCTCTCACGCGATACAAGGTTCCTAACTAAAACTCCGGATTATTGTTTATTTTCAGACAACCCTGTCCAAAGGAGGACCTATAAAATCGTACTACGAAACCTTGTAAGTTCAACGTATTAATTGCAAGGAACAAGACTAAGAGACGTGTAAGGATTCGATGAAAGAGAATATTAACCTATAGGATACAACAGACGAATCTTTCTTACGTGAGACGTCTCTTAGGTACACGAGTATGGGGAAGTACCATAAGAGCAAAAGTTGTAGTAAGACTTACACGAATCAATCACAGTCACATCGGGACTCTCTGCCCATGTAAGTTTCTCAAAAGTGTTTAGACTAAAGAGTAATTCGGAGTACTCCGAAGAGCGGTCTGTCGGTCTATCGGAGAGACCGACTTGAAGAAAATCTAAGTCCAATGAATTGTAGATTATACCCTAAGAAAAACAATCTTTGGAAATAAATTCCTAGAAATGAAGGGAAATAAAATTTTTGACTTCCCTTCTTTTCAGTCTCTACATTAGTCATTTCCATTTTCCAGTCCCTCTTTATGGAAAAAGGTCTGAACGGAATGACGTGCATCGGGCAAAGAGTCGTTTTGACGGTAGAGTGTACATTTAGAGGGTGTTAAATCCCTCTTAAGGTGAGAGAGAAGTACGACGGAAAAGTAAGGACGGTCATAAGATGAACGAAGAAAGAGAAAAAAGGGATAAGTAGTGATAAGAGAGGAAGGGGAGTTCGAAAGTCCGAATGGACAAAGGATAAGAGTCTCAGTCAAAGAAAAAGAAAAGTTTTAGTATCTAAAATACTTTCGTTTCTCAAAAGAATTAGTCTCGGATGGACAAGGGTCACAAGTAAAGTCACATTGTAAGACCTTTATTGAAAATAACTTTATTAAAGAGAAGGTAAAAAAGAAAAGACAAGGTCCCATTGTGATTGCTAATCCTAAAGTCCAGTACACACTCCTATTGCAGTACGATGGAACATGAAACTGAGAAAGAAACATCCTCTAAAAGTGACATTATTCAGACTCGGTCATTTAAAAGGGAATAAAATAGCAGTCCTAAGGGTGAAAACCAATCGTAAATTAGCGATAATTTTGACTCCTTGTAGGTAGATTATTGTGAAGCCAATAGACAGGATGTGGGGGAAACAAAAAGACACCTGGTGTACTCGTTCAAGGGGTGATGGTAACAAAGTCACTTTCATTCTACGTGTTCCAGTAAAGAATGAAATAAAAGGTCCCTAAAATATAAACAACTTAATAGATTAGACAACTCTAATGAATCTTTTATTTAATTGATCTTTTAACTGGTTTGTACAGTAGAAAATCAAATACATGTCAAATCCCCTGAAAGAACCACCAGGTCACCAATTCTTAGACGGACGGTTACGTTCCCGGTCCCCAAACTAGGGACCAGGTCCTTCTAGGGAGTACAGTGTCTCGTCGATTCGAACACACGGCTTTGACGACTCGGAGACGAGTTCTCGAGCACGATGTGTCACTCTCTTCGGTGACGTAACTCTTCGGACACGTGACGCTGATCTCTTTCGGGTGCGTGTCGTCTCTTCTGGTTGCGTCGGTTTTTATTTATTCATGTAAAAATTTTACGTCAAGAAAGGCAGCAGATCATTTGGTAAAATTTCCTGGTGATGTACCAAACATAAGTACTACGGTTTATTTATTCCTCGATCATAATTTATATAACTTTCTATTGTGCACTCCATTTACGACATCTCGACAGGTAGTTTTAACCAAAGGGACATCTAAGTAAGGTAATATTGTGTCCATAACTGTTGAATTCGACGATACTTATAACGAGTCAAAAACGTATAGTACTTCCGAAACGTAAGGAGCCACTGTAAAGGGAGATCATTCGAAAAGATTAAACAAAAATTCACAAGGAGTGTTTTCCTAATACACTAAGAACGGTACTCTTGTGGTGGGTCTCTTCTTGTCTTACTCTCGGGGTTTGTAAGGTTTCGGTTTAACCTATTGAACCTACTTCTTACCCGGTGTCTTGTACGGGTGGTCCAGTAGTACAAACAGAGAATAAATCAATTCAAACACAAAGGATTGTTTCATTTTTATGAAATAAGAGTCCAATGATCTGATCCTAAAGTCTCATGAGTAAGAATTCAAAAGTTTTGAACTTATCATATATTTTTTAATCCTCTTAAAAGACGACACAAAGTAAGTGCTAATATAAAAAAACAACAACTAATGAACATAGATCAAAAATTTTTTCGTAAAAGAATGAACCTCAATTCATTAAGTGGGTTCTAATTATATTGTCTATCACTTTGACCCTAAACTTGGGTCCGTTGTACTGAACTTTTGGAAACTAGAATAATACGACACGAAAAGGTGACAACTGAAAATAGACAACACAAAAAATTAAATCGAATAAAGATTAAAAAGATATGAAATTTTATTATGATCAATAACTATTATAACAACGACCAGTCTAACAAAATTTCTGAATTCGATCCATGACTCTTTCATTTTACTACCAATTTTTAAAAAAATTACAGGAATCTTAAATGTAAAATTGGTTTCACTTTTTGTAATAATGGTTTACTCTAAGTCATCTTGCCATAATATCCTCATATCTCATCCCCTACTTGTTTATAGATATTCACCAACCTAAGTCTGTCGAAGTGTCTTGTGAGACTTATCCTGAAAAATTTCTACTTATCCTGAAACGACCATCTTCAGTGCCTCCTGTAACTTACGTGTTTCCACACCTATTCACTGGGTTTCCGTACTTTAAATTTCCACACAATCTTATCGTCCATTGACCCATATTAACTTCGTACCACATATAATTTCTTACACAAATCTGAATTCTGACATACCCCTGTCAAATACCTACCAAACTTCACAGTCAGTAGGACCCTTCCCTCCTCAAGTAAACCCTCGGTCATTGAGACGCCATCTGAAAGTCTCGAGGGATAAACCTCCTAACTACACGGTTCTTAACTCTTTCATTAAAGTCACGGAACCATGTCACGTTTACCTCTCATCCCTCTAACCTTTCTCTCGTCTTTTGTATTAATATCATTATCAAGTTCTTTTCTACTGTAATGGATCACTGATCTGGGAATTCGAAGTACTCCTGTTCCCAGTACAGAGAGAACGAATGCCGACATAGGAATCACGGTTCGCATCATAAGGGTACCAAACACTACTCTGTGGTCTTATTTCCTATTCACTTACCTACTTATTTGTTTGACTTCGTCTCCCGATTTGAAGTAACGGTTTTGTAAAGTCTCTTTCTCGATCATAATTCTACTAAATCACTGGTTGACCTGACCATCATTTCTCTCTGACACTCTCATCTTCTTCCAATGACTCTGAAAAAAGGTCCCACAGGTCCTTTCACCACCACGGTAATGTGTTTCTTCTTTGTCTAAACCCCACCCACTTCCTTTGTTACTCATTTAAGTGAATTTTCACTTAACCTAATTTAGTAGGTTACTTGTCACAATTTCATTCCATTTTTATCTTAATCAAGGAAGAGGTAAATCGAAATTTAGAAGTTTGTGTGTATGAACAAATAGACGTAAATAAAACCCTCCATCACAAATCCAAAAAAAAAAATTAGGTAATTGATAAATTATACTAGATCACTTTATAATTTATAAATTACCAATTTTTTATATATACGTAGATATTTGTATTTTAAATATCCCGTCCCACATATCGGAAAAACGGAGATCTTTCTTTACCAATTAAAATAAATAAATACTAAAACTTTTCTATACGTCCAAGGGGGACGATTTATACTTTTAAAGTAACAAAAACATCCAGTTCGACACAGAGATATCATAAATCTTAAATACTTTAGTCTCCCTCGATAGTCGTTTGTACACGACACACGAAGCAACAGTCAGTACAGACTGAGAAACGCTGGGGTACCTGACATATCGGGCGGTCCAAGGAGAGCGGTACCTTAAGAGGTCCGTTCTTACGACCTCACGCAACGGTACGGGAGGAGGTCCCCTAGAAGGGGTGGGTCCCTAGTTTGGGTCGAGAGGGTGTAGTCGTCTGTATTATGTTTATATAATCCTCAATCTAATACCATAGATTAAAAGTCTTTTGAAACACATATGTAATTCATGTATTTTCTATTGGTCTCGTGAGACTAGAGAACTCATATCGACCATCCTTCGTTATGGACACCGTACTCCTTGATCGGTGTTAGTCTACCTTCCTGTTAATCTATAATATTTCCTGTTTGACCATCATACACAGTTTTAGGACTTTTTATTACATATTGAAAAATCGGACCAATAGGTGAAGTTCTCTAAATAATATTCGTCTATTAGGACACCTGTGTCTTTGAACGATCCTAAAAATTGGTAAATAATAAATTCGCATACCTGTTCGACATTTATTATATTTATGGGTTATAGTTATTCTAAAAAATTTAACTCTATTTAGATTTGTTATCCTTTGGTACCTAAAAATTTAACATGAGGGAGAGAAGTTTAGGGTCTAAGACGACCTATAATATCCTTATGTCTCCATCAACTCTCAACTCAAGAAGATAATTCCTCGAGGGTCTAATTGTTCATTCCATGTGTGTAATGGTATCGTGTCCAAGTACTCTATTCGAGGTACCCTTTTGACATCACTTTAAGACATACTCAAACTTCTAGTTTCCTAACTCCTTCTGTCGAAGGAGTTCGACTGAAACTCCACACGTCATCTCAAGGCTGTACATCTACATGTTCTCTTTCAGGAAGATCCGACTCACTTTCTATATTCTCAATCTTTTGGATCGGTATACACACCTCTTGTCACTCTTCAAACACTAACTACGAACTTATAAAGTACCCTTCATCACAGTCTACTCCGAGACGTATAGTCTAGATAGTCCAAAATCTCTCAGATCTTATGGTCGGATTCTATTTTAGACAAATAAATCAACTATCACCTTCAGTGACTTTTTAAGTCATCTCTAAAGGCAGAAACTAGAAAACTCTTTCTTCAAGCAAATAACGACATTGATTTCCCACAGTAATAATTTACCAAAATAAATATTCCATCAAAATTCATCTTTCAAATCTTATGAGATCCTTCTAACTGTGGAGTAAGTAGAACCAATAGTAGGTAAAGAGTTATAAAATTGGCAAAAAAGTTTCGGGAGTAGAGTCACGATACGTATATCAACCATGATCCATCCGTAAATGACTAGATTATAAATCGAAGAGTTTGTGTCCAACGTATATTACAGTTTACGAAAACAATCGATTACGACATAAAGACAAAAATCCATAGGTCCTACGATGGGCCCCCTGAAAATCAAGAACCTCATAAATAATAATGTCGAAATCTTTACCCTTCACTTAAAGTTTTATGGGACGCATCTCATTCAGACTTTATCGTTTGTAAGAGTTTCAATGTAGAATTAACAACATATACAAATGTCACTAGGATCCGTGCAAATCGTCTCTTCCGTTACCGTCGGGTGAGGTCATGCGAACGGACCTTTTAGTGTACCTACCTCCTCGGACCATCCGACGTCAGGTACCCCAGTGATTCTCAACCTGTGTTGACTTGCTGAAGTGAAAGTGAAAAGTGAAAGTACGTAACCTCTTCCTTTACCGTTGGTGGAGGTCACAAGAACGGACCTCTTAGGATCCCTGCCCCCTCGGAGAACCCGATGACAGACACCCCAACGTGTCTCAGCCTGTACTGACTTCACTGAATCGTCGTCGTCGTCGTCTGTGTAAATCTAATTAAGAGATACTACTCTAATACAATTTTGTCGGAAAAGGTGGGTTAACGAATCATAGAACGAATCATAGAACATTATATACAGTTATATATAAAAGTTAGTTTCGATATATAAAATTTTTATAAGGAATAAAATTTCTATTAAAAAATGATAACACTTTGTTCAATATCTCCTAATTGTTAAAAATAACACGTTATCGTCATAAAACGATCTTGAGGGTAAATCGAGGTTCACTAATGGAATTACACTTTAATTACAAAACATTAAGAAGTAGAGAAATCAAGAGAGTCCTAGGACTCTTATTCTGTATTTCATTACCGTTAGTCTGTGAAATAAAGACCTGTCTCATAGATAGTGTTTAGTGAATCAAAAACAAATTAAGGTCACAGTCAGTTAACCCATTGTATCAAATGGCCATTTATATTCCCAGGTGTTTGACAAAGGGCAATTCGGGTTTGGACTTCGTTCGAGACCTGTCGGTCGAACGTAGAGAAAATCATGAGTTCTAGGTCTATTCCCCTGAAGGGACTCCAGGTCACCAATTCTCAGGTGGAAGGTTACGTCTCCTACGTTCAAACTATGGACCCACCCGTTGATTCTAGGGTGTCCGACGTCCCGTTGATTCTGGGTTTCGTTGGTTTATTTATAGAAAATTTTTAGGTCTATTCGGAAGTGTTTAAATAAAAGGTGGGGTTCTTTCTTCCCCTGGCGTAATAGAACTCTTCACGTTTTGGGTGGTCTTAGGGGTTTTGGGAAAGAGATCATTTTTCGCATGACGAGTCTTAGGTCTACGATGTCTAAGAAGGTCAAAACATTAAAAGATAGGGTAGTTTTTAGGGTGGAAGTTTGGAAACTATAAACATGGACACCCTCATTTCCTTCTTTCTCTACTATTAGGGAGGGGACCGTTCAATAAGTTGGAACATGGTAAAAATGGTAAAATTTATTCATGTGGAGAAAGTGTCAACAAGTGGGACAAACCGTAAAACTTTACATTGGATACAGGTGACGACACGTAGTAAAACACTAAACGTAACCTAACTTACCGAGTCACGATCTCTCTCTGTCTAGGAGGAGGAAGAACGAAAGACATAGAGAACAAAGATTCTTCGTATATTCTAAAATCTTTACGAGACAAAGTCTTTGACATCGTAAAATCAAAGAAAGAAAGGTAACCGGACGTAACTCCTATACTATACTTCATTCGAACATTTTGAACAGTGTCAGAGGGTATTCCAGTAACGTCTCTCGAAATAAGTAACATAGTGTATTATGACAGAAACTTCTTTAAAGAAAACTATAGTAATAGTTCTTTCAACACGGATAAGACTAGTTGACAAATCGAATACCTGGTACACTTAATCCCTTGTTTAATCCAAAGAAGCACGTGTCATAAAAATCTTTCGAATCTCGATTTAAATACTTGGGAAAGGGGTATAGTTCATACGTAAAAATAGTAAAAATGGACACCGTATCTAAATACAGGAATAAAGACTAAAAGAGTGAACATTAAACACAATCAGACATAAAATACATGGGAACATATAACGGAATGTAAAAACCACTGTAAATTTATTCTTTCTGGTTTACGCACTATACGAGGCAAAAAAATCCGATTTTTAGTGAACAGTAAAGAGTAAGATTAATTTATTTTAGAAGTATGCAGTGAATTTACAACGTACCCACGATTCAGTACGAACGATTCAGCGAAATTAGTACAGACTGAGAAAAACTGGGATACCTGACACTGGGTGGTCCGAGGAGATAGGTCCCCTAAGAGATCAGTTCTTATGACCTCACCCAACGGTACGGGAGGAGGTCCCTAGAAGGACTGGGTCCCTAGCTTGGACACAGAGAATGCAGAGGACGAACCGTCCGTCCAAGAAATGGTGGTTGCGGTGGACCCTTCGAGTCAACGGGGTTTAACCCAAGTCAACTAGTAATTACTGTCACTTAATACAAAAAAATAAATTATGGGTTAAAAATAAATAGAAATTTTTACCTTAAGTTTACTAATTATTAGTCAACGTGAGAAAGTAAACTTTCTTTCTTTTAAATTACTATCCTAGTACTTTAAAATTTCGATTTACCCTGGAATCCTAATAATATTAACAGAAAAAGACGTGAAAGGAAAGAAGAAAATAAAAAGTAAGTTGACACAAAAGGAAAAAAAGTCGATCATAAACGACACCTTTTTAGACACTTATTTTTCTCTGACACCTTAAAGTGTCTTCTCCTACAGAGCCTTGCTCAATATGAAGTGAAAACGAGAAGATGTTTTTTCATAGAAAATAAATCCACAAGTACAAAATTTCATATACTATGGTTACATTACAAGGACGTTGAAAAAATGGGTTTACAAATAAATTTAGTAAACATTCAAAAGACATTTATTGTACATTTATCTTGACGGTTATTCTTATCACAATCACCAACAATTAACACAGAGTACAACATTCCTCAAACTCTCTCCTCCGTCCCTGATCCGGAAGACTTACGAAGTGGTCGACAGATGGGGACATGTAATTTCACGTGGTCCAGGGGATGTCTCTCCATATCGAATTCGTTTCATCACGACAATATAACGAATGGAGGTTAAGAACATCTATTTTACAAGTTGAGTTTCGGGTCAATGTGACTCGACCTTTAAAAACAAAGAGACCGGTTCTAGTCCACTGAGATCTTCGGTCAAAATCCCGGAAGAATCGAAGAAAGGATCTCTTCCGTTACCGTGGGGTGAGGTCATGAGAACGGACCTTTTAGGGTACCTGCCTCCTCGGACCATCCGACGTCAGGTACCCCAGCGCTTCTCAACCTATGCTGACTCGTTGAAGTGAAAGTGAAAAGTGAAAGTACGTAACCTCTTCCTTTACCGTTGGGTGAGGTCACAAGAACGGACCTCTTAGGGTCCCTGCCCCTCAGACCACCCGATGGCAGATACCCCAACGTGTCTCAGCCTGTGTTGACTTCACTAAATCGTCGTCGTCGTCGTCATCGAAGAAAGGAGATGTACAATCGTCCCGTTCATTAAGGGTTCGTACTCCGTCAAAACGGTTCCCTCACTTCGTTACATTCCCAGGTCATTTAATCCTGGACGGTTTCTGTTTTAAGTTTATTCACCAGTAAGGATGGCTTCGACTCGAGAATTGAGGAAACTATAAATTGATCTTACAAAGGACATGTCTGGTAAACTGGGTCATTTGTAAGGTCCGAACAGAGGTAAGCATTGTCGTGAGGACAAACAATTTTTCCCACACATATACTCCTGTTAAAACATTCTCGATAGTAAGATAAGTAACCCTACTCGTCCTAAATATTTGTCATCCTTTATTTCATAGGTTTCATAATATCAGTTTCCTTAAATATATATATTTTCATATATATGAACGTATTTGTGTACATACGTATATATACACACACACATATGGATAGAAATTCACAGTATGGTACTTCACCATACTAAAACATTTTTAAACCTACGTATATAAAACCAAAATAAAAACCTACCCAGAAAAAAATCTAATAATTCTTAACGAAAAAAAAAAAAATGAAAAAACCAATAAAGATAGGAATTAATCATTTCTTATAAAACAGCTTGAATACTATAAGTACTAGGTTTCCATTCTTTTTCAAGAGAAATATTTCTGAAAAGACACAACGTCTGATAAAAATTTACTTTTAGTTTAAAAACAAAATTATTAAGAGTTACGACAGACAATAACTACAGGTGTTCGTGGGTATCAAAAAATAAAACTTTATACGAGTTAAAGAAACGTCTGGTCGTTTTAAAAACAAGACAAAATTACAATCTTATAAAAACAATTCGAGAGGAATAGAACAAATATCCAGGTCTTAATATAAACTCTCCGAACATCATTCTCAGAGATCCGAACACCCTCGGTGTCACGGATTTGTTTGACAGACATGAGTCTCCTTAGGTTTGATTAGGAAACGATTCCACAACTTTTTTGCCTCACCTTTTCACCGACGTCATAAAACAATCGTCCCTATCCTGTCTTCCTTTTGTAGACCGTGGAGTATATCAACGAGTCACCAATAACTACGGTGTAGTCTTCGAAGTCTTAACTGAGACCATTTCGACGCCCACTGTTGATGTCCTGGTCTCCTGAACGGTCTTAAAATTTGGTCGGAAAGTGACCCCCTCCCTCAACGGTCCTAACGGACCCTACACAACTTCTTGTGGTCTGCAAATTACGTACGAAATAAAAATAAATCAAGATTGGACAACGAGAAACTACTTCCTTAAACCGGTTTATACAACCTATTGTTGAACATACTTAATGATCCGACATGTAAAGTACTACAAAATAACGAGGCACACAAAATGTAATTAGTGCATAGAATACAAAAGAAGAGGAAACGATTTCTCAAGACGTTTTGGCCGTCTAACCTTCATAGTTTTACCTGATAGTCGAAGTACCGAAAGGAATCTCACGTGTCAAATACAATTATAAGTGCAGGGCGACAGATGATGAAGACGGTCGATATGAGACCTCTTTTTATGTTTCCACAGTCTTATTTCACTTAAAAGAAATCACTAACGACTTATCTACTAGACGGAAATAAGACCAACTGATACGACAAGTAAAATCTTAAAACTTTAACGTAAGACTAATATTATAACAATGTCCATTGACTAAACAATCAGGTCGGTCTAATCTTTAAATCTGTGCCCTGTTACAGTAGTATGATGGTATAAATCGTATTATTATTCACGAAGTATTTATATACAATTAAATGTACATTATACATGTAACAGAACCTCTTCCTTTACCGTTGGGTGAGGTCATAAGAACGGATCCTTTAGGGTACCTGTTTCAGACTCGGACCACCCGTTGTCAGGTACCCCAGTGTTTCAGCCTGCACTGAATCGTTGACTCGTGTACATGTAACATTTTATATTGATACATTTTTTTATGTGACCAGAACAAACACAAGTAGAAATCAAAATTTTGTTAAAAAAAAAGTAACTTTATATCAACTATATGTTACACAACTAAACATGACACCGTAGTGACTACGTGACCTGTACTTAAACCCCTTTGAAACCTTCTACCATACCCTGTCCCTTCGGACCGTACGACGTCAGGTACCCCAACGTTTCTCAGTCTGTACTGATACACTGACTTGTTGTTAAAGATGACATGCAGTTTCATTAAGTCAATATGTACATATATATGAGAAAAAGTGTAAGAAAAGGTAATACTAGACAGTATCCTATAACGTATATCTAACTTTCAAACCCTAATCGTCTACGTTTAAAAATATTTATCTTACCTGTTTTTGTTCCGGGATGACATATCGTGTCCCTTGATAGAAGGAGAATCAAAACAAAAGCTAGAAGGTCAATACAAAATATTAAGACATGGTAAGAAAACAAGTATCGAAAAAACAGAAAAAAGGACAACTCCTCCATTTACCTCGACCAAATAACAAAGGAGAAATTATGACAAAATATATAAACAAACTCTGCGAAAGAGAAAAGAATGAAAAAAATTGTCTTTAACGACTTAAAATAAAATAACTAATTCGGTGGATTTAGACACTATACATACAATCAAACCCTTTTTCTAATCTTTTGATAATAAATTATACCCATTCCATGATTTTTAACCCCCATATGAAAAAACAACAAGTACTATGACTTAAATTTACGGTGAAATAACTTTGAATCCCTATAAATAGTAATTATAAAATCACATGATCCACCCTTTTACATCTGAGTTCCCTCAAATTGACTCTACCGCAATATAGACTTTCTACAAGTACAACACAAAGAAAATTCTTACCTGAACGTGCGACCCGGTTCGTCTATCTTTTACCATAAATAAACTAATTACCCGTTCAATTTCTACTTCTAACACTGGATAATCTTCCTGTCCACTCAGTGCTCTTTCAGTAGAATACTTTAATAAACACGAATTCCTTTTTATTTTCGACTGAATAGAAATCCATAAATCCGGAATGGAAGTACTTTTGTTAAAAATAGATGAAGAATAAAGATTCCAGAAACTTTGATTTCCCGTTTACTAATAGAGTCTTTCACCATCTAATAAAGACTTTAGTATTCTTAAAACTTTGGACGTCCTCTCCCACAGTAGATTTAAAGTAGACTAAAGATGAAACGTTAGACGAATGAATTTTGATTTCAGCATACAAGACGGGACTATTATCAAATGTATGATTTAAACCGGTAAAATATCCCTCACACATACCCCCCAGAAGATTTTATAGAAACCCGACTTCTCCTTGAAACCACTAAAGGGGGAAACCTCGTCCCGAGTCACTCGAATTACATTTTTTGGTTCATCATTTATAAAATCTGAAACATCCGGTACACAAGAGAGAATGTCGATAAGCCGAAAAGACGACATCGCACTTTCACCGGTGTCTATTATGTATGTACTTGTTAGAACCAACACAAGGTCATTTTGAAATAAATGTTTCTGATCTCCATCAAACGTAAACTAGGTATCCGTATCAAACACTTAGGAACGAAATCTCCTTATTCTCATCTACTTACCAAAAATTCCCATATGTAATTTAAACATCTTATATCTTATGTGTTTTATTACATGGATATCTTTTCTGATTACATTTTGTTTATCATTCTGAAAAAAGAGGAGAGTCACATACAACCTATCGAGGATTTAATAGAAAATACAAAGTGAGGTTAGAGTTGTCAGATTAAAAATTTAAAGACACAGTAAAGTCTTTTTTAGAAGATCTCCTTTATGAGTTCGTCGATTAGTAAGTAAACTATAATCTCACGATTGTGTCAACCATTTATAAAATTTTATGAGGAATAGATTTTAATTTTACGTCATAAAGAATCGTATTCGAATTACTTTAGTAAAAAAAAAAATTCACACATAATTAAAAAACCGACACGACCCAGAAACAACAACGACGTGCCCGGAAGGAGATCGACGCCACTCGGCCCCGATGAGGGATCGACGTCACGAGCTCGAAGAACAACGCTATCGAAAGGAACGACACCTCGTGTCCGAGATCCCGTGTACCCGAAGTCATCGACGTGTGTCCCCGAGTCATACACACCGAGGACCCGAGATCTCGCGTCTAAGTCAACACCACGTGCCCGGATCAACGGGGCACCGTGTACCCTAGAAGGTCCCAGTCCCTAGCTTGGATACAGAGGACGTGACCACCCATCTAAGAAAGGGTGACTCGATGGTCCCTTCGACACAAAGAGAAAAATACGAACACTAATCTCTCAGTTTTTTAAAAACTCTATATTTTCTCTGATATTTTTTACAAGGCAAGTTTCTTTCAATAAAGGTTCTTAAATAAGGGTTCAACAAGCAACATTATTTTAGATAACCTCACATAACGGAGTTCTGATAATTTTAAAACTGTAGTACATCGATCGTCAATCCCTTTTTTACATGTATACACATACATATATATGTATGTATACACACACATTATAAAACATACCATTCAAAACACTCGTCTCAACATTAAAAGAATTGAATTTTCTACACACGGCACTACACGCTTCTCAACAATGCATGGATTAAACTTCGTTTAGATATAGAGACAAAACCATTTTTAGTGTGTTATAATCGTTCCAAAGATAAAAATATAACAACGAAATGAAATGTGTACAGAAGAGTCTTTAAATTTAAACCTATTAATAAGAATTTTCATACATATGTAAACTAAAATCAGGACGAACTTTAATAGGAACTTCGAACTATCACACATTTCATGTAAGTACTAAAATCTTTTGAAAAGTAAAGTTCTAATATGACTTTTACAACTTTGTCCCTTTACGATGGTCTTGAACATAAAAAAAAAAAAATTGAATTATTTTATCTGAATTTTCGGTAAACAGTGTCCTCCCACGAAAGTAACGACGAAAAGGAAGAAACACAAATCGTTATCTTGTAATGATTTAACAGTCTGAATACGGTGATTCGTAAAGAGTTAAAAAGAAGAATTCTGGAATTTTCATAAAAATCGGAAATCAAAAGTAGGAAGAAAAAGCAAAATCTTCACAAAAAAATTCAAATAAGGAGATGGACATACGAAAAATGATCAATATGAATGTACTGGAGACACAAATAATTTGTCAAGTTAATTTTAATAAAGTCAATATCTTAACGTCAATTTTTACAGACCTCTCACCCTTATATCTCTCTTCTCATCTTCCATTATAGTACTCTATTAAATAATATATAATTATGTTATTCATCAGTCATTCATAAACTCCTGTGAAAAAAGTGGGAGATAGTTAAAAACAACTAAGAAAAAAACGTCGTATCGAGTAGAAAATAAAATATCAGGGTAACGGTAATCGGAATGTTAGATTAACAAAATGGATTAAGTAGTGTTCCTTGAATCAGAGAGAGAAAGGTAAATAAGAATAGGTTTCACTAAGTAAGAGACTTAGGACTATGGAAACAAACATATAAAGGACCCTATAGAAAGTATAAAGACTAGACAGAACATATAATGGAGTCTAATAGGAAAGCCTTAGTGTTAAACGTAAGTAAGTGACAAGTAAATGAATAATCAAAAAAAAAAGGTTAATTATAATTCACATATATTCTCCGTCTGTGACACAATAAGGGGAACACATTTTAAGGAATTAACGAGATATACATGATCAAGCTTAAGACTAAGTTCCGAAAAACACCGGAGTCGTACGGAAAAGTAATAAAAGATTGAATTGACAAAATCTACATACGAAAGGTATGGAAATTTCAAGACACATAAAGGGTTCAGTAGACAGAATAGTCACGGTAAAAGGGGGAATAATAGGTCTGACAGTTTCAGGATGGACATGTAATTCTATCTCGGTTTTACAATGGTAAAAGCACTCCAAAGTGAACCAATGGTATTGGTCTCCCTAGAAAAGAAAAGGTCTTATATTATAGTCGTAGTGTCTTTAAGGAGGTGAATGCTTATCCAAGCTAAAAGTTTCAGACGATCGACCAAACAAGGCTTCAGGTTTCTTTGGTTCTGTCCAACTGTAAATATCTTGGGTTTATGTAAAGGTGGTTTTTCCTCTCTTAGTTTAGGAAAATAGAAAATTTTTCAGAAGAGGAACTATACACACACACATATCTGAAAATATATATGTCAGATCAGTTAAAACCTTTTATTACAAGATTAAATGTGTATATATTTATATATGTATATATTATATATACAACGGTGACACGATTATACATGACATTTAATCTATAATTTATACATTTTACCCCGCAATAAGAATATGTCATCTCAATACAAATCACCTACTTCCCTCGAGTAATGAGGAGGAGGTGAGGTAAATAACTAAATAGTCACTAGAGATGTTCATAGTATCCTTCTCATGGTTGTAACAATGGGACAATGAAGTAAATTACTAACTGTCAAAACTCGTCTGGACCTTGGAAGACTTGGCAAACCGGACACTGTCTAAAAAAATGGGTCTGGAACTAAAAAAAATCCGAATGTAAGAAATTTTTTTTTTAATCGGAAACGGACTTAATGTAATCTCAGTGACCGTCTGCCAATCAATCGTCACCAATTCAACGTACTTAACAGAAAAAAGAAGTCTCAACTGACATAACACCAAAAAATTGTCAATAAATAAATAAATAAAAACCGGCGAGACCTAGAAGTAACGACACGCCCCAGAAAGGGACCACCCGGCTCACCCCCGATGAGGACGTCACGTCCCCGAAGAGTGACGCCACCGAAGAGAACAACTTCTTATCTGAGCTCCACGTTCCAGAAGCCATCAATGTGGCACACCTGGATCATCAATTACCGTTTATCCGGGATCTCGGACCCGAGTCAGCAACCCCACCTACCCGAATCAACGAAACACTATACAGCCGGGAAGGGCCTAGTCCCTGACTTGGACACAGGGGACGTAACCGTTCGCTTAAGAATTGGTGACCTGGTGGTCCCTTCAGACAACAACTTACCGAATAAAGTGCACGTGAATCTTATATATAAACATGGTACAGGAAAAAAAAAAAAAAATTCTTAGTACTACAAACAAAGACCATACTAACATGTCTAGAGATCATCATGAAAACTTCAAAGTGACGAGAGGAACAAAACCGTGAACAACTTTACTATTCCAATTTTTACAGACACTTTTTCGAGTTTCGGTTCGTACTTGATTATGATGAATCTAATCTTTTCTTACCCAGATACTCTACTTTCACTACTAGTGACCATAGCAAGAGACCACTGTCTGTATCAACTGGACGCCTCAGACATTGTAATGAAAACTAAATACTTTCAATACTCAACTTTCATATTTATTTACTTACAAATATACAACGAACATTAAAATGACATAAATAGTGTAGGACGAGACATAAAGTCAATAAAAAAAACGTCTAGAACGTAATGTATGGAAGACAATGATCTAGTACAAAAGAAAAATGTTGAAAAGTAGAATAATCATGAATAGACTCAATAGACGTTTATTATATACAAATTACTTGTATAACTTTCTTATATTCATAATATCCATCAATACAACCATTCTTTTTAAATCTACATCACATAAATTAAAGTCTCATACAAGTCTTATGAGTCTTTTATTGTATATTAAATATTCCTCTTTATATTACCGGAAGATTTTAAATACTTCTTATAAAAGTCTGTGGACTCAGTAATTTTTAAAGAAGAACGAAATACGTCACTGAATATATTACAAATTTATAAAGTATATCAACTATTAGTAACAGATAATCTTGAATTTGTCTAAAACAGAAAGTCGAAGACTTAAGTCTGGTGTCTAGGTGTCGGTACCAGGTCTAGACGTCACCGAGACATTTGGAATTCCCACGACACTTTACGTCTCGAATATAAGTATCATTATTCGGGTTCCAATTTCTACGACACGTCCATGTTTTCCTTTTGACCATATACTTTCTTCGTACAATTGTATTAATGATTTTTTAGCATTTTAAAATTAGAAAAAAGTCAGAGTTCAAAGTATTAATTAAACTAAAATTGACTATTTTCAGGTTAGACAACCCGTCAGGTCGATTTGGTGTACTAAGTAGGGTTCTAAAAATATACATCTTACAGAATAAAAACTATATATCTTATAGGAAATATTTCACTACTAATATGTCCAAATAACACAAGGTGTTAATTATGAGATGTATAGTCACGTAAACTTTAGTAAAGAATACTCCCTTTAACTCGAAAAATTATCGTTCTTTTTACGAGGATCCTTCTTAATAAACCACCACAAGATATTGGATATATTAAATCTTCAAATTTTTTACTACTGACCGTGAAAACAACACCAATATGTAAAAGATTAAACCTCATGATCGTAATAGTAACTCTGCGTTTTAAAGTAAGTAAAAATAAACCAAATTTAAATGACATATCTACTTCAAATCCATTTAAACGACAATTTGTACTATTCGTACAATTTATTTACCTGGAATTTTTTACTTTACTACATAATCAATAAAATCACCTGTGCAAATATGTACGCACGTACAAGTCCACGAAGTCAGCACAAGTCGAGAAACACTGAGGTACCTGCTATCGGGTGGTCCGAGGAGACAGGTATCCTAAGAGATCAGTTAATACACCCTCTCCCCAACTACTATTTTATTACACTTAAATTTCATTATCTAGAATAAAGAGTAACGCGAAAAGAAACAAAAAGGCATCCGGTACTTTTCTCTATATAACTTATGTCAACGACTAGCAACACTTTATGATAAACTCCTAGACGAAAACTTACTTTAAGGTCTTTTTTTTCAATACTCATATTTTAATTCATGACAAAAACGTACACAAGTTAGATATATGATCCTACAGTTCTAGTGGAAAAAATGACGTATGTAGATAATTTTATTACAGTAGTAAACGAAAAGAATAAATTACTTTTTAAAGTCAACGGTGGATTTCTTTCAAAACTTGCGGAACATTATCGCTTAGACAGTTGTAAATTATTAAAATCCCTTCTAATTTTTTTTTAAGACAAACTTAAAAACAGTCTTACCTATTTGACACAATGTAAAATTTTGGTAATAAAAAATACTTATGGACACTTCAAAAAAATTCTTGAATAAGTACTTATTTTTTAATTACGTAATCACAAGTCGTAATATATATTATCTTAGAAATTATCCATATATACGTCAACTAGTATAAGAAAAGTCAAAAAAAAACCACACACATGATCAAATATATGAAAAGTAGGTACAATGAGATGTCTGAAGTAATCTAAATTTTTTCCGACCAGGACTACAGAATTGGCATATATTAAGGTAGAAAACTCTTTGTACTTGTTAAATATGAAAAAGTGATTGAACATGATCTTTAGAAAATAAAAATGAGTTTTCCTTCCAATAGTATAATTCATACGAAAACTTCGATGTGTAAATAGATGGAAAGACATAAGTCCACACTCACCTAAACGTCAAGTGTCAATTTATACATGTATTAACTTTGTATGTATAATCAAAAAATTCCCTTACACAAATAAAAATATCCTTTTTTTTGTATCGAGGACACATAATTTATTGAAGAGAATCAAAATTTTCGGACACATAGTCTAAACCACCTGACGAATATAAAAAAAACATAATGGTCATATTATTATAGACCTTAAAGGTCTAAACTGTATATAGGAAGTACACGAAGTGTTTATTGACTTTAAGGTAAGTGCTTATTATATAGTAAAAGGACTCTGTACTAAAATTTAAAATGTACCTCGATAACCTTAGTCTCAAAATAAAACCCTTCATACATTTCGGACTAATGAATCGGTGGGTTAATCAGGTGGTAAAGACACCGAAACAAAAACGACGAACTGAAGTACACACACGATTAAGAGTACTATAATGTGTAATGAAATGAACGACTCATTGTGATATACAATGTTGACTTGATACTTAAAATCCTAAAAGTCCCTGTACCCCTACATGGATGGTAATTACAGTTTCTAGATGACATAGTGTATATAATCAATTTATAAGGGAAGGTAATGTTTACGAAGTATTTATCCCATAGTATTATGACGAAACCATAATAAAGTATAATTCACTCAATCATAAAACTTTAAAAACGACTACAGGTCAGTCATTTCAATTGAGAAAGATTATCGTTAACAAATATCTAATATAAAATTTTTCTTTAGTTCACATTTATTTGTAAAAACTTGACATCAATGTCCTATTAATAAGGTCATTGTACAGTCATATAGAATCCTATAGTTCCATTTTTTATATAACGTTCATATTATTGTGTTGTACATTTAAAATATCAAATTATATATATGTGATGTAAAATCTAGAATCCCAATCAAGAGTAAAATGAATCGAACAGAAAGAATATATGACCATTCTAGAACATCTAAACATTATACCATTTTAGATCTTATATATGATACTTTAATTGGATTTGACCTTATAAAAAACGTACGTATTCCTTTAGACGTTTCCCGTATAATTGTAATGTAAACATTAGAAATTGCATTTGTATCAAAAATTTAAGACCGATAGGTCTACTTTCTTGAATTTTAAATTTACTGTCAATTTTCTTTTGTTTCCTGAGGTGAACCAGGAAAATGAATAACACCGGAAGGAGAAGAGAAAGGGAATTCTTCATAGGGTCTGGAAGAAGTAAGAGACAGTCGCATGTAAGTTAGGACGGGTGAATGAGTCATGTACTGTGTACTTTTGACTCCAGCAGCTAGTACTTTAGAGAATGGGAGACGGTAGGAAGGGAGGTGTAGGTAGATATGATGGACAGACGAGTCTTACAAACATAAAGGAAAAACGGACATCAGTACCAATGTGAGAGAATGGACATGAAGAGTAAGGAAGTACGCAATTCTCAGTCGAATCTATAGTGGACAAGACATTTTAAAAGACATTATGAGGTCATACTGAATCCTAAGATATGAATTAGTCGTTTTTGAGTTAAGAATAGTATAACTGAATTGACATTTACAAAAATAGACAAAACTTGAATAAATTTATTAAAACTTGATTTACGACACGATACCCTTATACGGATTTTCTAAGAAAAAATTTCATGAAAAATTCTACACGACAAAATTTTTTTTAGAGGGGAGGGTAAAATTTGGAGTCTACTCGATCTTTTGAACCAGAGTAAACCCATTATTTACCAATTAGATTGAAATAAAAATTTTAATATAAAAAGAAAAATATGAATTATTCAATAAATCCATAACGTTGGTTTAGAAATTGTAAACTAAAATATTCGTTTGTATAAACAGAGAAAAAGTCAGTTTGGATCTTAATTACGTTAAAATTTATCACAATTTTAACACGTACGGTTAATTTGTATATGTGATCGTGGTGGAAACTTTCAAAACTTGAATTGGACAAAGTTCTTTAATACGGGGAGAGGGGGGTTTTTCTTTGATACCGGGTTTTATTATCAGCACTGTAATTACACACCCACCCACCAAATGTATGAGGTCACGTCTAACGTCATTACATTAACATGTCGATCCTCCGTCAGACCAGTGTCTCATTTTGACCGGGTTAAGAGTACAATTTCGTTACGTAATTCGTCTTAGACCGTCCTTGTGGATTAAATTCGGTACCGTAAAAGATACTGTAAATTCCGTAAGAAGTCACAGTAGACAATATTTCGATTGTGAACAAAGAATTGTTACTTTACACTCAATGAGAATTTCAATCGGGACCAAAAGATGAACTAGACTTATAGCCTTCGAAAAATTTAGCGTATAGGTAACGACTTTCAGTAAGAAATGTGTTTTAGAGAATAGAAACAACTATGAAGGAGTCAGTACCACAACACGGTTTGTCATTAATACACAAATACACCTAGTCACCTGATACAATCTTTGACTCCCTTTACACTAATAACTTTCTTACTTTACGAGTAATAAATGACTGTAGGTATAATAAAACAGATTTTTACTAAATTTCGACAAGTGTTTTTCCGTAACGTTCAATTTTTCTGCTTTATTCACATTTAATACTCTTACTCCGTTTCCCTTTTACTTTCGTTTTACCTCAACCACCACTCTAATCATGTCTTTTACATATATAGAACTATAGGACATGTACGAACTAACCCCTCGATATAGTACATTCTACTTCAGTCACCACTCTAATCATACCTTTACTTACGATAGTACTAGATATGTAAATTACATTCAGTCGGTGATCAAACAGAGATTTGAACGTACTTCTTCCCTTCTTAACAAGTCTTTAAAGTCATAAATATTCCAATTTTGTTTGCTCTTTTTGTTGTTCAAGACTCTGGTCTCTGTTTTAACAAAGGACTCATAAAAAAGTATCTTATCACTTACTGTATTTGTACATATTAGTTGTTGTAGGAGCCTAACTTCCGTCACCACTCAACTATAAAATACCCTCATAGTAAATACAGGGAACGCCTCCAGAATTTATAACTCAATTTCTTAAGTCATTCTTAAAACATATTCTTGTCAATCTTTTACTTTTCTGGAAAATCCAAAATAAAGAAAACTGTATATGAAAGTATATGAACGTAAATAGTGACTATGGTCACTGTTTGGATAGACTTATAACAAAGAAGAGGAAAATCTAAGACTTTTTCTCAAGGTGTAAGAGGGAGTGGCTCAAAAACAGGGGTAAGGCCCTAGGTGACATTACAATACACTAATATTTAAACCACTACTCAGTCGACTTCTTTATTCTCTGGTAAAAAATCTCTACAATCTAGCATACTAAGTTTATCTTCTAAACCTTTAACGTCTCCTTTATTTGTGTCCATTAATATACTTCAATAAATTCTTGGTCTAATCTCAACCACTATCTGTCCCTCCGGACCGCACGACGCTAAGTACCCCAGCGTTTCTCAGTCTGTGCTGACTCGCTGACTTGACTTGACTTGATTTCCAATGAATACCCTGTAGATCCAATTCGTAGTACAGACATCTAAAGAAAGTTCGATCAGGATAAACTATAAAAACTCAGTAAATTTTTACACAGACAAATTAAAGATGTATCACATATTCGTAGTCCCCAAAAAACCTTTTAACAATAATCTTAAATTCTATGTAATCTAAAAAAAAGTTCGAATCTGAATTTATCCATCTTTACAAGTCAGAATTTATTCATCTTTACATATCTAAATTCCCTAAAGAAAATAAGATTCACTGCAAAAGAGTCTTAGGTAATAGAAATTAATAAACCAATTCGTAGTCCAGTGTTTAAAAAAAAAAAAATTACAGAAGTCTGATAAACGAGAATAAAAGGACAGGGGAGGTATATTAACCCTACGGTCCGATTTTACCCGTCCAGGTTTTAAATCTAGTTCTAATAAAAATGTCTCGTATCTAAACGGTATGACTCATTAACACATTGTGTAAGAGACAGAGATTGGTAGTGAAAGTGTAAACTAGAACGTAAAATTTTCAGAAACAAAACAAAACAAAACGAGACGAACGAGACAAAAACAAAGATCACTCTCGTCTTATACTTTTGTACAGATATTTAATATTCATATATGTCAGAAGGGTTTTGTAAATTTTTTATACACTATTTTTATAATGAACGTCTATAGGTATTTACACATCATACATCGGTAAAAATTTTAGTCAGAACTTTAGAGACTATAGCATCATATTTAAAGTATAGTAAAAAGACAACGAACTGATTAAGGTTGGGGGGTGTTCTCAACCCACTAACTCAGAACAAAGATAACACTTATTTCATTCACAAATCAACTACTTAAAGATTAGACAGTCATTTCGGAGTCCGATCAACCTCTAGTGGTCTGAACAAAAAAGTTGTCGAGGTCCGAGTATAATTAGTACACCTTGTCATTCAAACAAAATTTCGTTTTGTTTTTATTTTTGGAGATTTAACGATTCATGGTCTACAATTTCGACGTCCACACGAAGTCAGGGGACTTTTGATTATAAAAATTTCCATATCGATATCGTATAAGAGACTTACTATCTAAAACTCCGTCTAACCATCTTTTCAAACGATGAAACACTTTATACAAAACGATCTACTCGCTGATGAGATAAAGACGGTTGGCTAGAATCTTAGTACTTCCGTCTATAAAAACAAACGGATACAACAACCAGTGGAGACTACAACTAATGAACTCATTCAATGAAGACTCAAGTGTCTAAGTTGGTCGGTACCTAACGGCACATGACATCACACATAAATAACTTTTGTTAGACGTATATTCACCCGGACACGTAAAGTTTGGGTACAACAAGTTTACAGTCGACATGACGAAGAAATAACTCCAGAACGAAATTCAAATTTGACTCCCGTCAACAGTACAAGATTTATAAAGTTTCGGTTTATGAGGGTTTACAGAAATGGACAAGAATAATAATGACAAAGATCTGGATCAAAAAGAAATGGTGGAAAGTGACGAAAGTACAAATCGTGAATGGACTCTTAGATCGGAATTGTATCGTATCCAGGTGTCATTTATAAACAACTGACTTGTCTAACAACTAAAACAGTCAGGACGTCAAACCCTAGGTTTTTAGTTATTCTATGACTAGTACAGAAGTTCTTCGATTTGTCGTGAAAAATTGGACACATCCATGAAAATGCACGAGTGTATGATCGAGTCAGACGGACCTAAGGAGGTAATACAAATTAATATCAAAAACGTCGAAGAAACGTAATAAAAGGTGAGAATATTAATAACTACTCATAGTCAACGTACAAATTGTTACAATTAGAAAGTGCATTCTGACATCCTAAGAACTCTCATTCACAACGAGACTCAAGGTACGGATTTCGTACTATCCATAAGTATTTATAGACAATGATTGACTTACTGTATCTGACTTATACAGTTAAAACTTGTGACATCGTGTAGAAAAAAGTATGAATGACATACGAAATTTTTAAAATTCGTATACGGATCGATCTATCTTCCAAAAATTTCAAACACATCACACGATGTGACTTGTACTACTAAAATTTTCCTATATTATCGTATCGAGATACCGAATTATCAAATCTTACAAAATTCTCTACGCCTTGTAATTTTGCACTATTGTACATTGTGAATTAACAATGGGGTATTTACAATTAAAATCAAACATCGTAAATCATACAGATAAATAATCTATAAATAATCCGTAAACGAGACAAGTTCCGTCACAATATCCACTGTTTAGTTTTCAGTCTAAGGACAGGAGTTCTTCGGACATTAGACTGAACCTTTATCTTAACATACGAAATAATTAATACGTCCGGTACATCATTCCAGGATCCTCATTACTTCTTGAGTTCTTGTAGTTCTAATGACTGTCCTGAAATCCCAGAGGTCACTAAACCAACATTATTAAGTCAGTCTTTTTTATGAAACTACTGTCCACTCGTCATTGGACATTAGAAACCACTGTTTCCAAACTGTACTCACAAAAGTTCAAAATCATTTAAGGAAACAAAAAAAATAAGAAATAATAATGATGAAAATACAAAACGAAATTGATCACCAATCAAGATATTATCCTCTTACTTGTCCCTTAATAGTCTGGTAAATCGTGTCCTTGATAGGGATATTCACTAAGTCTCTTTCGAAGTCTCGTCCACTGAGAACTCAAGTAAAACTTTCTACTTATGTCATTTTCACTGAGATTCGAAAAATCCTCAATTTGTGAACCTAGTCTAGATAACACTGGTTTTTATTCTAAACACATAATAAAAAGAAATAGTCCATAAACAACTTAAACTTCCTTAATCAATAAATCAAAAAATCTTCGTTTTATATAAGGGTTAATACCTTATTCCATTTTTGTATTTGTAAAATTATCTTTTTAATTCACGAAAATGTATTTGTAAGATAATCAAATCTTAATAGAAGTGAAAACGTAAATGAATAAGTAAGTAAATAAACAAGTTTTTATAACCTACGTATTAAAATGGTCAACGTGTAGACTCAGGTCCAGACGGTCACTGTCGAAGTCAAGTCAAGTCAAGTCAGCGAGTCTGTACAGACTGAGAGACGTTGGTGTACCTGACGTCGTTCGGTCCGAAGGGACAGGTAGTGGTTGAGGACCTCAAACGAGTTTAAGTACAGGTAGCTCATCCACTACGGTATGTCGATAGAGTAGGAGACAGCAGGGGAAGAGGAGGATGGAAGTTAGAAAGGGTCGTACTCCCAGAAAAGATTCCTCAGTTAAGAATTGTAGTCTACCGGTTTCATAACCTCAAAGTCGAAGTCGTAGTCAGGAAGGTTACTTATAAGTCTTGACTAAAGGAAGTCCTAACTGATTAACCTAGAGGAACGTCAGGTTCCCTGAGAGTTCTCAGAAGAGGTTGTGGTAGTTAAGAAACCGCGAGTCGAAAGAAATATCAGGTTGAGAGTATAGGTATGACCTTTTTGGTATCGAAAGTGATCAACCGTTTCATTACAGAGACGAAAAATTATACGACAAATCCAACCAGTGTCGAAAAGAAGGTTCCTCGTTCGCAGAAAATTAAAGTACCGATGTCAGTGGTAGAAACCACTAAAACCTTGGGTCGTTTTATTTCAGAGAGTGACAAAGGTAACAAAGGGACAGATAAACGGTTCTTCACTACCCTGGTCCACGACACTAGAAAAAAAGACTTACAACTCAAAATTCGGTTTAAAAAGTGGGAGGAGAAGGTGAAAGTAGTTCTCCGAGAAATCAAGAAGTGAAAGAGGGTATTCCAACCACAGAAGACACATAGACTCCAATAACTATAAAAGGACCGTCAGAACTACTTGTGAATGTCGACACATTGGAATTTGTTCAGGGGAAACTTGGGGTCCAAGAGTACCCCAACCATAATCTTAAATGATTTTTACAATCCCTCTTATATAAGACTTGTCTTTCTCTATATATTTACATTCCACTATGAATGATCTTAATAATATTTTACAAATTTCTTACATGGAAGACTTAATATTAATTCAGTTATTATTATTCACACTCTAATTACAATATATCGCACTTATATAAAAGGATTAATAAACTTTAATCCCAAAGGTACCTTTTAGTACTTTTCACCTCGAGTTTACAAGTTTAAATCTCTAACTTTAGTTACTAACATGCAAATATTAACAATTTGAACAATATTCATAGATCGAAATCAGAGATTCATAAACTACAATAAACGAATAAATTAATAAAGACAAGATATTATATCAACGGTTCATCAACGATACAAATTTTGTGTATAAAACGGTCATCCATAAAATTTTATTGAATTCCCTACTTCTTGTTAAACAAACAGTTTTACTGAGTGAATTCCACTTCTTATTGACCGAAATTTTAAAGAATTTACATAATCAGTGGAGGATCATCTATAATTGAATTATTAAGTCTACATGAAATAAATGTCATAGTCGATTTTTAAATCTCTGTGTGGAAATTTTAGACCACCTTGGGTAGAAACCATTAAGAGAGAACCATAGTCTCCACTTTAATTAAAAACAACAAACCAATTTGTAACTATTATTTCCTTTTGTTCATTACGACTTCTACATAAAAGTACCGATTTAGTGACCGATTACTTTGGAATAATTGAATCCTCAATCCCTAGACCTTCTACTTTCTACTGTCGATTCTCAAATTCAAGATTGCAAAGTAAAATTGAAAGAAGATTTATCAGGATGAACAGTCGTCGAGCCTTACTTTAACTTATATAGATGTTGAATCGTACATAAGTAGTACAGGAATAAAAGAGAAGACAACTGTCAACGAATTCTTTCTAACGAAAGAGGGTACTTATTAAACTTAAACAGACGTCAATTTTAATAGACCAAAATTCTTTACTAATTCTAGATTAAAGGAAAACTTAGTGTACAACAAACGTAAATTTCAAGTCTATTGTGATTCCACGACCATTTTGATGTCACGTACTCTAAAATTAATTTAAGATATACGGGAGTATCCCTGAAGGGATCACCAGGTCACCAATCCTATCTGAAGTGCGAAGGTAACGACCCCTGTACTCAAGTCAGTGACCAGTCCCTTGATTCTAAGACGTACGACGTGTCATGTAGGTTTTTTATTTTATTTGCACATAATTTTTTGTTAAGATGTACGGGTGTGGGTTTTGTCTGTGTTTAACAATAGTATTCCTAAATAAGTGAGAACTTTTTACGAGAAGAAATCATTTTGACAGAGTTTAAACATAGTTTAGTTATATTAAAACATACTGTCTAAAATTTTACTTTTATCTCGAACCTTACAGAAAAAATTTCTCTATATTTAACAAATATGTTTCCTAAACTGAAGAAACTCGTAATACAAGTGTATATTGATAAGTCAAAATTTCCACATTACAGTACTTTTTATTTCGGTAAAAACACGACAAATATTTATGACTTCATTTTTACATTTTTTTTCAAAGGTCGTATATTCAATTTATTCACGTGAAGTATGAAGTAGGTAATAAACACAAACATAGACTCCATTTCTAAAATTACCGGGTTTCTTTTCGAAATTCGTCACTATAAACGATCTTTTTGGTTTCCACACACATACAAAAATTTTATTTATTTTAACATGAACGTAAGTCGAAATCTTGATACCTACTTCAATCCCTTCGAAAATTCGACCACTCGATTACATCAGATCTTCATTTCACAATTACCGCTATTGACCCTCGATATCTTTATATCTTCTGACTTATTAAGACCTCTTTCAAGTATTCTTGTTAAACAACCAGAAACACTGACTAGACTATACCCTCATCTTGTTTTATCTTTTTACAAAACACAAGTAAAAATTTCATGAAATCAGTATACGAGTTTCTCCTTTTTTTTCTCACCAACACGGGAACTAAGATACTCCACACCGATGACTCCTAATAAAGAGTTGTACTGTTTGAAAAGAAGTACTCTTTAACTACTCTTCGTTCGTTAAAATTTTTAAGTAAAACCATAGTATCTATTAATAAAGTTATTAAAATACACAGTAGGAACATTCTTGTAGGGGTATCTACACGTGTGTCATAGTCAAGTCAAGTCAACGAGTCAGTACAGGCTGAAAAACGCTGGGACACTTGACGTCCTACGGTCCGGAGGGACAGGTAGTGGTTGAGGGTCTCAGGTGGGTTTGGGTACAGGTAACTCAGCCACTACGGTAGGGTGGTAGAGTAGAAGACAGTAGGGGAGGAGGAGGACGGGAGTCAGAAAGGGTCGTAGTCCCAGAAAAGTTTACTCAGTCGAAAAGTGTTAGTCCATCGGTCTCATAACCTCAAAGTCGAAGTCGTAGTCAGGAAGGTTACTTGTGGGTCCTGACTAGAGGAAATCCTACCTAACCAACCTAGAGGAACGTCAGGTTCCCTGAGAGTTCTCAGGAGAGGTTGTGGTGTCAAGTTTTCGTAGTTAAGAAGACGTGAGTCGAAAGAAATATCAGGTGGAGAGTATAGGTATGTACTGGTGACCTTTTTGGTATTGGAACTGATCTGCCTGGAAACAACCGTTTCATTACAGAGACGAAAAATTATACGACAGATCCAACCAGTATTGAAAGGAAGGTTCCTCATTCACAGAAAATTAAAGTACCGACGTCAGTGGTAGACGTCACTAAACCCTCGAGTCTTTTTATTTCAGTCGGTGACAAAGGTGACAAAGGGGTAGATAAACGGTACTTCACTACCCTGGTCTACGGTACTAGAATCAAAAGACTTACAACTCGAAATTCGGTTGGAAAAGTGAGAGGAGAAAGTGAAAGTAGTTCTCCGAGAAATCGAGGAGAAGTGAAAGACGGTATTCCCACCACAGTAGACGTATAGATTCCAATAACTATAAAGAGGGCCGTTAGAACTAAGGTCGAACACGAAGAAGGTCAGATCGCAAAGAGTACTACATGAGACGTATATTCGCGTATCATATAACCCTATGTTTTTACAGATACTTTCTATAAAGTTAGGGTTCGTTATTCTATAAAATGAAACTTAAATTTGTCATAAATGACAAAGAGTGAGACGATAAGAGATTAGAAACATTTATAATTATTTCTCTAGTTATACTTCATGTCAACTAGGAACTTGGTGTACCCCTAAATTCCCGTGACTGGGAGTGTGTCAGTTTTTAGCGTATATCGAAGTGTCATACCCGTCATGGTACCCGAAGGGTCCACCGCGATTACCATTTCTTGGGTGAACGGTCTCGTCCGTCTGAATTCTCTGCACCCAAACTATGGATCCAACGCTTCTAGGTGACCTCTTCCCGTGCCGTTGGGTGAGGTCACAAGAATGGACCTTTTAGGGTACCTGTCTCCTTGGACCACCCGATACCAAGTACTCCAGTGTTTCTCAGTCTGTACAGACTTCGCTGAATCGTGTGTGCCCGTCACGACGTAGGTACCTAAGTTGACTGGTACCTAGTATATATAAATCACTTTTTTTTCAGTGCACATTAATTTACCTAGGTACGTCAAGTCTGGGCACAACAAATTCCTAGTTGACGTGAACGAAAGAGATCTTGTCGAGGGACGATAGGGGAGAACTCCGTTTCATCCCTCTTACCGAGGCCCTAGATGGGTACGAAGTTGGTCTCATTAAGACAAAAGTAGACAAGGTGTATGACCCTAAAGGACAGACTAAAAAATTGTGATCAAATTTTTTCTTTTGGTGAACAGACACACTAGGGATTCTTACAAAAGTTAAGTTTTTGAAAAATCAGTCAAAATTTATTTAAGTCGATCCGATCGGGAGTGTTTAATAACAGTCGTATTACTTCATCGTTCTTTTGAATATGAACTTAGGAGTAAGACAACGAATACTACGAGTTTATAAGTGAATCACAGGGTCTAAAATAAAAAGTCGACATTTACTCTATTACATGCATGAAACGAATTGTAACTCAACAAAATTTCAGTTTAAATACTAGTGTATGTTTAAAGTCCACTAGATTGACAAAGACATTTATAAAATCCATACATTCCAGACAGGGTACCTGACATCAAACCGGGTACCCAATCAAACGGTCAGGAACGAAAACATAATTATATACTAACGAATCTTACTAATTAGGTCTTGGTAGTTATTCATATAATATTTAATTAGGATCAATTCTCTCTTCCAATGGGACAGACACATCAAACTAAAAATCATAGTCAAATAGAGATGATAGGATACCATTAGTCTAATATTAAACACCTGTAGTAAATCTTGATCGAGATACCGAAAAACTATAGTCAGTCAATACTTTCATGTATTTCATAAAATTTTTCATATAGACAGACTGTATATCAGGTACTTTAAATCAAGTGGATGTGAATTATTTCTCGTTTAACAATAAAATTTCAGTTCCCTTTTTTTATTTAAAAATTTTTTCAGTTCAACTTCCTTTTACCTCAAGTAACACACAAAAAATATCACAAGAAATTTCCAATAAAAATTTACCATTAATAAGGGTAGAATCAATCATAAATAATAATAATAGAAGAATGTCGGACATATTCAAGGAGGTACCTATGACTTCGAAGTAACCTGTTGTGTCTACTACTTGTTGGTTTTGTCGGTTAATTTTGATGTTATCACAACTTTTAAGTCGTTTTGTATCCATAATATAAAGAAGATATTTTAACTTTTCTACTATAAAACCTGAACGTAAAAAAACAATGAAATTTTAATAAAAGTAAAACAAAAGAATTTTCTCGATCTAATTCGATCATGATTTATGACACCTTTCACCGTCTTTCTAAATATTTTTTTTCGTAACAGGGTTCACGAGAGTTTTTACTGTGAAGCATAATTTACAAAACCACAAAAATCTTCTTTTAATACAACTCAAAACCCCTAGTTGATATCATCACGGTTACAAAAGGTTTAACCACAAGGGTCCTAACGATAATACTTTCTAAAACTATCTATAAGATCCTTTTCCCAGTTTAAGTTTAGACTTTTAAGATTACGTGAAATTAAAATTTCAAAGGTTCTTCACACCACCAGTGAAATGGTAAAAAGTCTGAATGACTATTTTCTTGTACACTGGACAACGAATCAATTCTGAAAGCCGACTGACTCTCAATCTTCGGTCTTTGAAGTCAAAAAAAAGTACAGTGAATTGAGCGATCCACTTGAATTAATGGATTTAAAAAACGTGGACACAAACACACACAGATCTGATGATACCAGTCAAAACAACAACAACAAAAAAAAAAAAATTGAATTTTACGAGTCCCCTTTTTAACTTTTATTTTCAACGGTTGTATTCGAATTCCTAAAAATCTAAAATCAAAGACACCAAAAACTATCGATATATTTACTGAAACGCAACACTACAGAGAAACCAAATTCGATTCAACGTACTCTACCGTACCGACTTTATAGTTATATTTATAAATATCTTCGGAAGATTTCATACACAATCAAACAGAGAATCTAACAGAGAATCTACACATACTCACGTGAACACATATTCTTTTCTATGAAAAAATTTTTTTCTTCTCTGTGAAAATAAAATTACCCAGTCTTCATCTAATGGTCAGGTTGGAAACATTTTATATAAAAGTTGATAACGATATAAAAGGAGGTTCTAAAACGACCGAAAGTCACAGACATATACACATACGTATACATAAACACAAACACATAACAATAACAACAAATCAGGTAGTCAATGGACGTAAAGTTTCGGATCCTCGTCAAGTTGGAAAGAAAACGAGTAAGGTAAAGGTAAACAAAACACAAACAAAGTGAAAATCCACACTAACGTCGTAAACGTCAACGTCGGGAACGACGCCCATAGAGGAAAGTGATGAAGTCACTAATCCAACTCCGTGTCTCTCGAAGGACTAGTAGGTCTCTTGTCACTGGTTGTTAATACTTAGTATTTCTACGTTTGTTCGGTAGACGTAAATTCTGTTGTCGTCGGTCTAGACGACGGTCTAAGGACAATCCAGACAAAGACTGATTTTACTTTAGTGGTCGACGGAACAAATCGGAACGAAGATATTTAATATCCACCGAGTCCGAAGGTTCTTATTTCAATACGTAGATCTACATTCAACGTATATTGTTTAACAATAACAGACAAAAAATTTTACAAGTTCTATTACCAAACAAAAGTATCTAAAATCAAGACAACTGGACTTGATGTATAACTAGTCCTGTAACTTTTAAACTTGACAGTCCCGACAGACTCATAGAATCATCATCTTAGTATTCTCTTTAAAGATGTTCTACCCCGTTGTCGAATAACCCATTCAAGCATGAAACATGTGAGTCAAGGTTTTATGACTAACTCAAGGTTAACTCTCCATCCTTTGGAGAGGTATGGAGAAACTTACTCGTTCCTAACAGTATTTAGTACTCGAAAGAGTCCAATAGTTTCCATATAGTCCAATCATATAGTATATAATTTATTCTGAAAACGAAGGTTATCATGAAATCCATGACGTCTTGTTGATCTAGAACTTATTTTAGAGGAAACTTAGGTAATTATCCGAGTTTCTTCCATCCCCTTTAGAGATTCTTGGTATGGAGATCAAAGATAAAGGACTGCTTTACTTGTGTAAAACTAGACATTTAACACTGTTGAGGCAATTCGGATTTCAAACCGTCATCAACGGACCAACCGTTTATGGTCAACGTCGTAACGGTATACGACAAGAGGAGTCTGACCTTTGTTGATCTATTTAGACTTAGACTCTACGGGGTAGGTCCTGTTGACTTCATCCGGAGTCAAACGTTATGGGATATCAAGGACCATCTTTGTTCTATATCCAGGTTCTAAGGGTATCTAATTCTATTTTGTCATAATAAAGTACTGACCTCTAGTGGTCGATGTTCACCTTTGACCGATAATTATCGTACTCCTTCTTGGGTATCTTTATTTGAAACCTAAGTGAAAAGGTTCCAGAGCAGTAGTCGTGTGTACTTCCTACCTTGGTGTCCGTCTAGACTTTTCTTTACTTTGACGATCTATTCTTTATATAATGAACGTTAATTTTTTTTTCTATACGTACAACTTATACCATAATTGAGTCGACTTATCAGTTATTTATTTGACCTTCGATCTATGTTTCTTTAATGGGTCACACGTCGTTCTTCTTTCTTCCACGGTCTTTTAATTCCTCTTCCTTAATTTTTTAATAATTCTTAATAGTTAAATTAAATTATAATTTAATCTCTACACCTTCCTTTTTAATACTTCCGATCTTCATGGTCGTCCTCTCTTATCTCTTCTACTTCACCGTTATAAACTTCTTCATTGTCTTAAAAGTTGTAACCAACCTTTTTGTGTTTAAGTATTTAAGTCCTTCGTGTTATATAGGGTTCACATATATCTACTTTAGATTCGGATTTAAGTTACATACTATTGACACTCTATGGTTTGTTTTCTAATAATTTCGTCAGTTTCACTCCTTTTGTAGTAGCCACTTCCGTTCTGTCTTGAAGTCTTCCGAAGAACTATCGTTGTCCCTGAGGTTTCTACCATCTTATCACCGACGTTTTAAGACTCTTTTTTTACTAGTTGAACCTTAAACATACTTCGTTTTGACTTTATTCCGAGGTAAGTTTACTTTCTGTCTAAAATTGGTAGTCACCTTGAAGTAATTTCTTTAACGTTTTCCTACTAGAAGTTCTTCCTTTTACTAAAGTCTTCCTGTCAGACTTTAACTCTTTGATCATTCGTTTACTTTTTGTACCTTTAGTTTTCACAAAAACATATTTTGTTAACATTAATTCACAAAGATTCTTCGTTTTAACATTAATTTATTTTTATAAAATACGTTATAACCAAACCTGAAAATTACATCCTATATTAACTTTTTGACTTATTATTGAATATTCTACCCTCCCCTCACTAATCTTAATTTCACAAGACTTCACAAAATAATAAGTCTTTTACCCAACTCTATGGTAAATTGAAACTTTAATACAATTTGTACATAGCATTTTAAATATTTACGATTTTATTATCTATACTCTACTTATCAAGGTTTCTTTTTAAATTTTTATACTTTATCCTTCTGTTCGACTTATGTTTTTCCTTTCTTTAATCCCCACCCCCTCCCTATTTTAATCATTCTATTATTATTCAGTTTATTATTACTTTTATTGATACTTATCCAATTTAGGTCAATTTTTGTAACTAAGACAAAAAAACTTTTAGACCATATCCGACCTAAAAAATTTGTTACATTTTCTACCCGTTTATCGTTTTCTTTTACATCTAAACGACGATAGTTTTAATCTGAAATACTATCATAATAATTTCTACCTCTTCTGGAGATTTATTACCATTCTCCTAGTTGAGTCTTTATATATATATTAAAATTTAAAGATATACAAATTATTTTACCGGAGTTTTATACATTACGTACACACGATTCAGCGAAGTCAACACAGGTTGAAAAACGCTGGAACCCGTCATCGGGTGGTTAGAGGAGACAGGAACCCTAAGAGGTCCGTTCTTATGACCTTACACAACGGAGGAGGTCACCTAGAGGACTGGGTCTCTAGTTTAGGTGTAGAGAATACAGAGGACGTAACCGTCCGCCCAAGAAATGGTGATCACGGTGGACCCTTCGGGTCCGATTTCGTTGTTTACCTCGTCGTTAGTCTTTAAAATTGTCGAAAGTCAATGATTGTTTAGTCTGGTTCTTTTACTTCTGTGTCTAAAATTATTACGTTAATTGTTATAACTAAGTTACTGGTGTAAATCTTACTAGTTGTCTCTTGTAAGAAGAATTCGTAACACAAAATCGTTCTTAACTGGTAATAATCCGTACTTCTTCAATGTTATTTAAAGTATTTCAACCTTAATTTACTTATCTCTATTTAATCTTCAACCAACAAAATTTTTGATTATTTTCAATAAAAATTACCGAAATGTTCTAATTTTTTCGAAGTATCTACTTTCTTTTTTCGTATGAATCTTGGATTAATACACAATGTAAACTTTTTTAACTTACTACGTGGTCTTTCACGTGAATCTCCTGTTACTAAAATTTACGAATTTCCGATTCACATATTGAATCCTTTTCTAACTGTCTTATTTGTGTGATATTTCGTCCTTCTGTGTCCTTTTCCCTTCTTTAGTCACTCAATCTTTGGTATCTTAGTGTTACAGTTACAACAAAAGTACTGTTTTGTTTAACCACATAAACTCATTCTTCTTTTGTTCAGATTCGTTGTATTTCTAACTTTTACCTCAGAATTGGGTGTTGTCTCTACTTTTACATCTGATGGTCCTCGTAAAGATTACATAAACTTTTGTCTGTTTTCTCCGTTCCAGATCCTTTCATGGAAAGGGAATTTAACCGACTTCTTCTTTATCTGTTCGATGTATGATGAATGAGTTATCATGACTTTTCTTTTATGAAAATTTTAAAAACTATTGTAGGTTTACAAAATGAAGGGAAAGTTTCTGACACGATAAACTTGTAAAGTACGTTTGAGTTATCTATTACTCCCATGAGAAGTCGAATTAAATGTTCCGGATACATCAAAAATAACTATGATCTTAGTCTGTAAACCATCCTCTTTTGCTTTACCGTCTGAATGTCGTGAATGATTGTGTCTAGGCTTTCAGTTTTCGTAATAACTATTTGACTTAAGTTGTAATATATTTTCCCTATTACGTAGTACTACTTCAACATATGTAATTTTTACTCCTTGTACTGTTCCTACGAATAATAATGTGTTAAAGATAAGTAGTAACAGGATATTCTTTTTCTCGTTTTCTCTTTACTGTAAAATTCTCCCACACTGATTTGTATACTTTTCTACAAATTAAAGTTCACTAGTTGATTAATTTTCTGGTACTACTTATGATAGAATGTAGGTTATCTACCTTTTTAATTCTTTATTGTCATGATTACTTCTACGTGTAGTTCTTCTAAAGATTTCCACCCCAACATTTGACCATGTGAACCCTTTCGTTAACCCGTAATAGAACTTATTAATTCCTAAGTACATAAGATTTTGGATTGGTAAGATGAAGACGTACACATGGAATATAAGTACGTATACACGCGTTCTCATGTGCACACCCTTACAATTCCGTCGAGACAAGCATCGGTGGTGACTGTTCTTTTATTTTTCAACGTCCAAAACATCAAAATAAATCGCCACTCTTACTGGACTCTTATTTCCCTACTAATTTATTTCGTTCTGAATCTTCGGAAGTACGGCAAAAATATTTCGAATCTTTGTTTAGATTCGATATAATAAAACCTTATGTATATAAACACATTTTCGAAAAAAAAAAAAAAAAAATTCATTTTCTCGAGTTGTAAGTCTTTTGTTTCTAGTACCGTAGACCAGGGTAGTGAAGTTCCGTTTATCTACCTCTTTGTCACCGTCTGAAATGAAAAAACCCGAGATTTTAGTGACGTCTACCACTAACGTCGGTACTTTAATTTTCTACGTATGAGGAACCCTCTTTTCAATACTGGTTGGATCTGTCGTATAATTTTTCGTCTCTACAATGAAACGGTTGTTTCCAGACAGATCAGTTCCGATATCAAAAAGATCATCAATACATACCTACACTCTCAACCTAATATTTCTTTCGACTCGTGACTTCTTAACAATGAAAACTTGATACCACAACCTCTTCTGAGAACTCTCAGGGAACCTGACGTTCCTCTAGGTTGGTCAGGTAGGATTTCCTTTAGTCAGGACTTATAAGTAACCTTCCTGACTACCACTTCGACTTTGAGGTCATAAAACCGGTGGGTTACGCTTCTCGACTGAGTAAACTTTTCTGGGACTACGACCCTTTCTAACTTCCACCCTCCTCTTCCCCTACTCTCTCCTACTCCACCAACCTACCGTAGTGACTGAGTCACCTGTACTCATACCCATTTGAGACCCTCAACCACTACCTGTCCCTCCGGACCACACGACGTCAGGTACCCTAACGTTTCTCAGTCTGTGCTGACTCGCTTACTTGACTTGATTTGACTTGACTTTCCTCGTACATCATTCTTAAGAAGCAATGGTAAAGTCTCACTCTCCCTTCGTTTTATCCACTCTTCCTTGTTTACTTGGTTAATCTGTTATAACCACTACAAAATCAAGAACCCAACTTTACTCGAAAAAATTAACTTCATATCAACTAACTAATCATAACACAATTTAAGACGACATTTCGTTTCACTGAGTCAATATGTGTACATATGTAAGAAAAAAGTATAAAAAGGTAATACCGAATAGGGACCCGATATGTCATCCTGGAATAATAGATAGGTAAGATTCACATTATCAAAAGGAGAGGATTGGTTTGAAGGTCAGGTAGTGAGTGAGAGGGAAGGGGAGGAACCGTTTGTGAAGATAAGAGACACTCAGACAAAGGCAGGACACTCAGAACAAAGACAGACATCAGACACGGTATAAAATCTAAAGTGTACCTCCACTATAATATACCATAAACAGAAAGACTTACTGAAGTGAGTCATACTATTAGAGATCAACGTAGGTACAACGACGTTTACCGTAATAGAAAAATACCGACTTATTATGACGTAACATATATACGTGGCAAATAGACAACTACCTGTAAATCGAACAAAGGTACAGAACGGATAACACTTATCACGACGACACTTGTATCCCCACTTACATAGAAAAACTTAATAACAAAACAGACCCATATACGGGTCCTCCCCTAACGACCTAGTATAACGTTGAGATGAAAATCAAAAACTCCTTGAAGGCATGACAAAAGGTATCACCGACTTGGTTGAATTGTAAGAGTGGTTGTGACATCCTCCCAAGGAGAAAGAGGTGAGGGAGAGGTCGTAAACAATAAACATCTGAAATTACTGTCCGTAAGACTAACCACACTCCACCATGGAATAACATCAAATCTAAACGTAAAGAGATTATCACTACAACTTGTAGAAAAGTACACGGATAACCGGTGGAGATACAGAAGAAACCTCTTTATTGACAAGTTCAGAAGTTGGGTAAAAAAACTAACCCAACAAACAAAACAACTCAAAACACTCAACAAACGTATATAAACCTCCAATTTGGAAAGAATCAATATAGTAAACGTTTATAAAAGAGGGTGAGGAATTCAACGGTAAAGTAAAAAAAGAAAAATACCACTTTTTCGTCATCGTAGGGTTCACTCTCAAGGTTCTTTTCATCTTCGACATCCAAGAGAACTCCAGAACCGAACCTTCAGAGTCTTGTAGTGAAAGAGATGTAACATAAAGAGATATAACATAAAGAGATATAACATAACAAGTCTTTTGATTAGATGTCCTGTTCGGACCTAATTTTCCCCTTTTCCTTCTTCTTTAAAATGAAGAGTTACCAATACATATACGTTCTTCTTTTTCCGAACTACCGTCGGTAGAAACCTTTAATCAATGGTATTATATGGGGACCGATATCGTCAAGTATTAAAACAGAAGATTTAATTAAAGTCCATATGTACTTGTTGGTAACGACGTCAAAGTTGGATTTCTAACCTCTTCCTTTACCGTTGGGTGAGGTCATAAAAACGGACCTCTTAGGGTCCCTGTCTCCTCGGACCACCCGACAGCAGATACCCCAACGTGTCTGACTGCACTGAATCGTCGTCGTCATCTTCGTCATCGTTAGATTTCTACATACTTGATTTCTTGGTTGAAAAGACGGGGGTGAGTAGGTCGTATGTCACCGTTCTGTCCGTGAACTGTCAAAACAAGTTTTTCTTCCCTTTAGCCTCCATGTCACGTCACTTACGAGGTATCATCAAGACTTGAAGTCAACCCGTATACATATTAAGTAGTACAAGACACTCGTCTCTTACACACAGTTAATCCTTGATTAAGAAGAGGGACCCTCACTAAAAGTTTTAACACCGAGATAAGACTCAGGAAAAGGTACTCTGTATCGTTTACAAACTTCGACTCTTCGAAGAGTTGAACGAGGGATAAGAACTTCCAAATTCCGAGTCTTCGGAGAAAAATAAAACTTGATAGAGAGGGAAATTCTGATTTGACTACATTAAGGAAATTTTTATATAAAATAAATGACACTTCGTTTAATAGGTAAGGTAATCTATTTTCCGTACGGGTGCTTAGACAAATTCTACCTGTAGAGAGAGGAGACTCGACTCTCAGTCCCGTGACTTCCTGTTATGGGAACTTTTAGAATCTATGGGTAACAGATCGAATCTCCTGATGTTAGACACGAGTATACTAAGAATCTTCAGAAAAACAAACCGATTCTCTAGACACTCAATGACCGAATTCATAAAGGTTTCAGAATTTCTAGTAATATCGACGTGGGAACTACGATTGAATGGAACTACGGTACAAAGTGATCGTTAAGGAACCGAAACTAGAAACGGGTGTCCCGTAAAGGAAGAACTCTTTGAGAACGATACACCTGTTCCACAAGACCTTGGAAAGACAAAAAATATTTTAAAAGAGGCTTTGCCTTGTCAAAGAATAAATCAAGTAGAGAGAGAAGAGTATAAACTAGTACCGGTCAATGTTCTTTCGTCAACCGTAAAAGTCATAAGACGGACCTTTAGAGGAGTCGTTCTAGATGTTCAAATAATCCAATGCAGAGGAATCGTTAAAAGTGTTCAATAATCAAGATGTAATGTGTAATAACGTTCAGTTTCACGGGGGAAAGTGTTGTTCCCAACGGTAAATTACTGTTAAAGGAGATCGGTGGGAACAAAGGACTTCCAAGATGTCGGAGGTAAAGGAAGAGTCAAAGTTTCAATTTCTATGTACAAGCTAAAAACCGGTATCTTGGGAACCGTTGAATCACTGACTTGTTGTTGTTATCAACTAAAGGTCACAGCAAAATCAAAATTTACATGTCGCTTCACTAAGTCAATATAAACACACACGTATATATATATTCAGTGAAATCAGCACAGACTGAGACACGTTGGGGTATCTGCCGTCGGGTGGTCTAAGGGGGCAGGGACCCTAAAAGGTCCACTCTTGTGACCTCGCCCAACGGTAAAGGAAGAGGTTATGCACTTTCACTTTAGCGAGTCAACACAGACTGAGAATCGCTGGGGTACCTGACGTCGGGTGGTCCGAAGAGGTAAGTACCCTAAAAGGTCCGTTCTCATGACCTCACCCCACGGTAACGGAAGAGGTCACACATATATATATATACTTATATTTATATATGTATATAAAAATCTTTTTTCTAAAAAAAGTGAGTCAAACAATTCCCCTAGAATACAAATGTCTTGACATTTCTCTGTGAACTATTACCCCTACTTCCATGAAATTAGTCGAGTCTAAGATAAAATCAATTTAGGTCAAATCAACACCTACGTGGTCTACGGACGGGTACTAATTTTAAGACTTACAGTTATTCGATTCTACGACTGACGTTATAGATGTAGATGTGTTTTTGACACAGTAAATTTTTATAAAGATTCTTTCTAAAGATACGAAAGTTCAATCATGATGACTACTATTAAAAGATATAAAATTAATATTTACTTTATTATCGATTACTATTACCTCTCATCTCAACATAGGGATCTAGAAAGGCAATCCTTTGTTGTTTTGGTGTCCTTCAGTTAACAAAACTAGAAATCTAACTTTGTTTAAGATTGTAATTTGAGAGAGTAATATATAACGAAATGTCAAATGTTGTCTCCTCCTTTACCGTTGGGTGAGGTCATAAGAACGGACCCTTTAGGGTACCTGTCCCCTCGGACTACCCGATATTACGTATCCCAACGTTTTTCGACCTGTACTGAATCGTTGATTTGGTGGTTGGTGTCAAATGTCTCATAAAAGTAAAAATGGTAAAAGTAAGGAAATAAAGTAAAAATAGTATGAAATTTTTACAAACAAACCGACGTAACCCAGAATCAACGTCGTACACCCTAAAAAGTGTCACCGAGTACCTGAGAGATCAACATCGTGTCCCGATACCATCGACGTCGCGAGTACCTAAAGTCATCAACACCGTGTGTCCGAATCGTTGAAGTACTGTACACCTTAGGATGAAGGGTCTGGTCCCTAGTTTGAGTGAAGGGGATTTAACGTTCCACTTAAGAATTGATGACCTGATGTTCCCTTCAAGGATAGGATGAAAAAAATTTGTTAAGTCTTTAACTCCAAGTCCTTTCATAGTTATTGAATGATTTGTATCATCAACCATCTCGTATATATACAATTCCCCTTTCTACGACTACTTTCTCTCACTAACTTATACGTCTTCGTTCTCCCTATTGATATGTCTTCTTTTGTACTTCCATTCTAAGGACTCTTCCTCCCTCCCCTATAAGAGATTTCGTATCCGTCGATAACCAGAACTCTCTTCCTTGTAGATAAGATTATATTATCCAGTCTCCCTCTTCTTTTAACCACGTCCACATATACCCGAACATCTAAGTCATCACCTTTCAATCAAAGTAGACTACGAAAGTCTAGAAATACTTCAACCGTTCCAGTACATGACACTCACTTCTTTCTACTCGTACTTATTCTAAAGTATCCGAACAACGTTTCTTACCCTCTACTTGAGTTAGTTTGTTTGTATCATCCTAATGGTCTATGACCATTTGGGGTAAACTCCAATTATTATTATTCATTTACTTGAAGATACTAAGGGGGAGGTTCATCAGACTGAAGAGTCTAAATTCTTATCTCTTTCATTTACCGTCTAAATTCCCAGAACAAGTCGTCTATTCGACTTTCGTTTCCGGTTCTTTAAATTCTAAACGGTTTTCACAACAAGTTTCCTATAATAAATTTATTCCTTGGTACGTAGATTTGACTTATTTTTTTACTTCTCTCTTTTTCCCCCTTTTGTTACGCTATCTCTTACAAGACCACTTAACATAGTCACGTGACTTCTGGCTCTTTTTTTATTGAGTTTTAAAACCATCAACTTCTCATTTATGTCTCTGTAACACTAGTATTCGTTCTTACGAACCTTATCACTAAACTCTTCTTTGTGTATCTACTATCGTTTACTTCACGTACTAACACCACTTGATCCAATAACCTCTCTTTCTTTACTCAGTCAGTTCCTTGACTCAAGTCTAATACCTTCCTACTAGACGATCTTATTACTATTATGAGTTGTACTATTATCTTGAACTTCGTATTCTCTTCCGACACACTCAACTCATACTATAAAAACTATTTACTTCCTCTTATTAAACCTTACAGTGATCAACTGTTCACTGTTCAAAGTTCTCCCTTCCTTTTCACTACGTTTGTTGCACTCACAAAACTTTTCGTGCATTATAAAAAATGTCTTCTTTCACCCTTGTTACTAGATCTCACTTCCTCTCACAGTTACGATAAACCTAAAACTTTCTTATCTGTTAATGGTGAACTTTCGTTATTTCTCTTTCTCCTAAAAGAAACTTCTTAATTCAAGGTGAATTCCGCTTCTACACTTTCCTTACAAACCTCTTTTCCAACTTTTATTTCCCTTCGTATGACGAAAAGCTCTCCTTTACCTTCACTTACCACTATTACCATATCATCGTATAATACCGTTTGTCGTCCAACCCTCACCCGTTCGTCATCACTCACACTTCTCAGACCCTCTCGAAAGTGAAACCTACAACTGACACTATTACGTTCCAATTCTTAGTCTCGTCTAAATTAGAGTCACAGGATTTCAAATTAGACAAAATGTCGCTGTATCGAATGATTGAAAACTTTTATAAGAAACACACGATCTATCCCCTTTTAATAATCAAGTGATGAATAACCAACGTTACAAAATATACAGGGAATCTAGTTTGAACAATTAATACACCAATTATCGATGTAACTATTACTATATAATTCCTAGTTTCCTTGACTCGACTTTATAGACCACCACTTAATTAGTGAAAGAAGGACATAAAATAAATTTTTTAAGAAATAAATTTTGTAATAAATTTTTCAAAAAAAACCGACGTCGTACGTCCTAGAATCAAGGGATTGTTACCTAACTTGGACACAGGAGACGTTACCTTCACACCCCAGAATTTTGGGACCTGACGGTCCCTGGAAGTGGACATAAAATAATTAAACATGACACGTATAAAATATTGTAAAATAATCCATAGACATTCGAATTTTAACTATCTAGAAGGACAATTTTACATGACATAATAGTAATACATTACTGGTAAATATATAGATTAGTACGAAAAGAGAAATTCGAATAAAACAGATTATAATTAAATCACTAAGTACGAAATTTTAATAAAAGAACAATATAGAAAGGGTAGTAAAATGAAGGTTGAAAAGACACAGGAGCATAAAATTTACATAAAGAAATTTTGTCTTTCGTAGAACTAAAAATTTCAGATTAGGGTGACTGTCTTCTTTGACCACCCGACGTCAGGTATCCCAGGGTCTCTCAGTCTGCGCTGACTTCGTTGAATTGTACGTACGGGAAATTGATTACCCAAATTTAGTAAATAAGAGAACAATGATATCAATACAAATTCAAGGAGAAGAGGAATTTATGAGTTTCATCCTTTTTACTACCCGTTTTTACAGTAGACATAAAAATTATTTTTTATTTATATCACGTTCCGGTACAAGAATAAGAAGATTTGAAGAACCCTGAAGACATTAAATAATAGATTCAGAGTATTAAGTTCAACGGATCGTTCAACTTAAAGTTCACATTAATAACAACGGACAACTTTCATGTAATTAAACAATCTTGTCCTTGTCACATACCTCCAATTGATACACAACAGTTACTTATTTACAGTTGTAAATTTTTGTTTAATGATAAAAACTCCATTGTATAAACTTAATCATACACAAGTCCCTGACCCTCGCCCCTACCTGTGAGACTCTTCATTTTATCGAATCCTTTATGGATCAAAATACCTTTGATTAAAAATCTTCGAGGTTTTGAAACCGGTGGACTACACTTCTCAGCTGAGTAACCTTTTCTGGGACTACGACCTTTTCTAGCTTCCGTCCTCCTCTCCCCCTGTTGTCTCCTACTCTACCAACCTACCGTAGGGACTGAGTTACCAGTACTCAAACTCGTTCGAAGCCCATAACCACTTCCTGTCCCTTCGGACCGTACGACGCCAGGTACCCCAGCGTCTCAGTCTGCGCTGACTCACTCGTTCTTCGTCGTAACAGAATGTACGATACCTTCTTATTTTCTCGGTACTTTCTATTTTCCTGAAACTATGAACAATATTGACTCTTGCAGTTCATTTCTATTTTACGTTACAAAAGGAATTTACGATAACCGGTGTATTTCTTTTGGGTATTAACTTTTGACTCTAATGACACATGAATGGAAACAAGAAAGAAGGGTCCCGGTGTCGGTGACGTAAACAACAACCTCAACACTTTATATGACGTCGAAACAGACCTAAGGTCCATTGAAAACAAAACAAAAGACATCTTAACTCTGCACCTGAACTTTACATAATTTTGCCTATAAGATTAGGAGTTCTTTGAGTCTAAACCAACAATTACACAAGAAGCACAACCACTGACGATCTATTTCTCATACTACGTTACACTTTTCACATCCACGATCCGTAATTCAAGTTTAAGATGGAGAAGTATCGACATATTTCGACTCGTTCAGTTGACTCGTATTTGTGAAGCTAAAGAGGTAGGACACACAACCAATTGGACTGACCACCACCCCACTGGGAGAGTGCTACATACACACATAGTTTAGTAGTACAACATATGAAATATACAGAATATCGAGACAGTTAATATGGGGTCATTTCGACTTTTTTTTTTCTACAGAGGTAGGAACTTGTTCTGCATAATTTCGGTAACGAGACGGATAGAATATCTCCTTAACACTCTCAGTTTATTCTATCACATACACTTTAGAAAACTATGATATTGTGTAATATTTTTACAATCGATACAACAAACCTCAGAGGTTTCGACGATAACCTATTGTACCGATCGTAACGGAAGTGTACCTAAGAAATCATTAGTACTGAATGTACCACAAAAACGGAAATATAAACAAAGTTCTACTCCTAGTACCTCAGATTACCCACATCACCAATCTACCAACACAACATATAAGGGGGTAAATGGAGACTTCTTGGTGAAAGACAGGAAGAGGTCAGACACGGGTCCCTTTCAACTGAATTGTGTGTACCTTTATTCTAAGAGGACGGGAGACCGGAGACCAATCCAAACCTGTTACCCTCCGTACTTCCTTTCTATCCTCTTGTCTTCCTTCTCCCGAGGTCAATAAATAAAACTATGTAGAGAGGGAGGACCCAGTATCTGACCGTCCCCGCCACAAGAGAGGGTTGTCGATTTCGAGGGCAACCCGCCGTGAAAGGATATGATAACTATACAGAGTGACCAAAGGAATTCCGGACCTCCCCCATCATCAATAAAAGTAGACAACGACCGGGACACCACGATATGGTAAAGAACAATTACAGGACGGGTGTATATATGTATATATATATATGTATATCGTGTATACATGCATACATGTGCATCAGAGAAGTAATTTGAAGGAAGTCAGTATGGAAAGACAACACAACAAGAAACGATCTTTGGAAGGACTGTGTCTCCAGTAACAGTCTTAGTGAAAATCACCTCACCAACTCTTTCTCTCCGTCTCTTCATTTACCTTTCTTCCTTTTCTAATTATTCCTGTACCTAAAAAAAAAGTTCTTATATCGTTACTTCTCTTCCTCTTACAATCTCTCGTAGTGTCGATCACTCTTAAGACTTCTGGATCTCTTTCTTTAACATTAGTCTCTATGTATGAACTTTAACATTAGTCTCTATGTATGAACTGAAACCCAATACTTATTCTTTAATTAATCTTCCTCTTCTTTTTAATATATTAGATTCGTTTTTTTCAACACTTTAAACTTACTATATTAGACTAATTTTAGTGTCTATGGTCCTAATCGAAACATTTCTCTCTGTAGAAACTCTTGTTACTTTACCGTTTATCACCCAATTATATATACTCCATTTATTAATCCCTTCGAGAACGATTCCTCCGAGTTAAAGAAGACGTTACAACTTTAGTTCCAGTAAAAAAGTCTCCTCCTTCCTAAACATTCCCCTCTTGACTCCCTCTTACTCTTTCCAAACTTTACAACCAACACTCTTTACCTTCTCCCTTAACAAATGACCTGTTCGATACCTGAGACCAACTTTACAAGTCTTGAAACCCCTGAATTTTCTCTTCACGAAAGGTGTGTGTGTGTGTGTGTGTGTGTGTGTGTGTGTGTGTGTGTGTGTGTGTGTGTGTGTGCTCGCGCGTCCTTGGGACGGCTCATACCCATGAACAAACAAAACTTCATTTTGAGAAGGGTTCCTAACCTTTTTCCCCGAAGACCGTTCGAGAAGCGCCGGGACACCACCCTACCCAGAACTTGCCACGAAGGACACAAGGTAAGACTTAAGACGGCAAAGGTCATAAGAACCGAGACTTGTCCGTCTCACTGAGTCGACCAACCGGAACAAGTGTTTACTCAACTCAAGACTTTTACTCGAGAAACATTGTGTGCAGGTCAGCGATTTCGAGTTCACATCTTGTAAGGGAATTTACCGTCCTAGTTAGGGGGGGTGGGTGGGGTAGGTGGTGTCACGTAAAACCCTTCTACAGACATCGTATGCAACGACACTTTAATCCGGAACACCCAATACCGACAAACAGTAAAACTACATAAAATTTATTTATATATATATATAAATTTTTTTTTATCTTCACGAAACCTTCTTACTTTCCTACTTTATACCTTACCCGGTCGTCCTTCCACCAACTACAGTAGACGGCTCACAGATCCGGTGTACCCTTCCTATCTTTGGTACTTGTACCTCTGTGACAATTTTTCCATTCCACCTCTTTCACCTCCCGAATTTCTTATACGTAACCCTCATCTCCTAACTCTCGCAACTTCCCATCTACTGATAGTAGTCTCTTACCATATAACATTAACTTCTAAGTTTTTCCTCCAATCATCACTGTGATTACCTCCTCCGATGCCGTGGGGTGAGGTCCTGAGAACGGACCTCTTAGGGTCCCTGTCTCCTCGGACCACCCGACGTCAGGTACGTCGACGATTTTCAGCCCGTACTGACTCGTTGAAGGGAAAGTGAAAAGTGAAAGTACCTAATCTCTTCCTTTGTCGTTGGGTGAGGTCACAAGAACGGACCTCTTAGGGTCCCTGTTTCCTCGGACCACCCGACGGCAGAGACCCCAGCGTGTCTCAGCCTGTACTGACTTCACTGAATCGTCGTCGTCGTCACTGTGATTCTCCTTATTGATTCATCTATGTTGTCACACAATACATCAGTCTCCCCGGACAATCAAGTCAAGTCAGCGAGTCAGTACAGGTGAAACGCTGGGGTACTTAATATCGTGCGGTCCGGAGGGACAGGTAGTGGTTGAGGACCTCAAGTGAGTTTGAGTGGAGGTAGCTCAGCCACTACGGTAGGTCGGTAGAGTAGGAGATAGTAGGGGAAGAGGAGGACGGGGGTTAAGGAGGGTCGTAGTCAGAAAAGGTTACTCAGTTGAGAAGCGTACTCCACCGGTTTCATGACCTCAAAGTCGAAATCGTAGTAAGGAAGGTTTCTTGTGGGTCCTGACTAGAGGAAGTCTTACCTGACCAACCTAGAGGAACGTCAGGTTCCCTGAGAGTTCTCAGAAGAGGTTGTGGTGTCAAGTTTTCGTAGTTAAGAAGTCGCGAGTCGAAAGAAGTGTCAGGTTGAGAGTGTAGGTATGTACTGATGACCTTTTTGGTAACGGAACTGATCTGTCTGGAAACAACCGTTTCATTACAGAGACGAAAACTTACACGATAGATCCTCCCCGGACTCACTTACTGTCAAAGAAGTGACTTTAAGTCATAGTCGAACCCAAGGTCTTCTCTTCCGGAGTCATTATTTATTTTTATTTATGGGTAGAAAATTTAATTTAAAGTCTTTACACACGAGGATCAAGTTCAGAGAACTCTTCTTCTTTACTGATATACAAAGGGTAAAATTAGTGGTGGGGAGACAATAGATTGTATAAGGAACATGTATAATCTGTGAGTTTATAAACACCTTATAAACCTCTTTCTTGTCTAGTTTAAAAATAGCATTCTATTATCGAATGATCTAAATAAACTCGTCGATCACATACTAGCATTAATATAAGACGTTATTTAAGTCATACACGGACACACGATTCAGTGAAGTCAACACAGAATGAGAAACGTTGGGATACCTGACATCGGGTGGTCCGAGGAGACAGGTAATTTAAGAGGTCCGTTCTTATGACCTCACCCAACGGTACGGGAGGAGGTCCCCTAGAAGGATTGGGTCCCTAACTCGAGTCCCTAACTTGGGTATAGAGAATACAGAGGACGTAACCGTCCACCCATGAAATTGTGATCGTGGTGGTTATAACACATCTAAAGAAAGAATAAACACACGATTACAAATAAACCATGAAGATAAAAGTTTTGATTAAATTAAACACCATAGACATCAGTTAAACTTTACTGTCAAAAAATATCAGAAAGACAAAGTCAAGTTTATATATCTAAATTTTTTATTCCAGAATATATCTCTTTACTTACCATACAAACCCATCTATTAGTGTAAGGTTGAAGAAGTATTTACTCGTAGATGAATACATTCGCATAGAACTCTAGAATATAAATACATGGTATAATGGTAAAATGAAGTATTTATTAATATATATTGTTATATATTAATAGTGTTATTATTGATTGTAACCCATTACGAATAATACACTGTCCACCGTAGGACTCATCAAATGTATTAAATGAATAAAAAAAAAGGTTTTACACGACAATAAAAGGAATAAAATATCTACTTCTTTGTCCACATTTTTCCAATTGAATTGGAGGGATTCCAGTGTCTTAATCACTCATCTAAGTTTGGATCTTTCAGACCGTGGTCACGAGTCTTATGATTGACGGTGACGATTATGTCTGTATCCAAATATATGTTTACATCTACGTAATAAGTAGATGACGAACAAATTTATAGAGAAATGGAACTCGAGGGATTCTAGTTCCTGTGACGAACCGTGTAACGTCGAATAGTTATTTAAAACATTTGATCACTTATTCGAAGAGTGAAAGGTTCTATTAAGACGATAAACGATGTCTAAAAGGATAATAAAAGGTTGATTACGAAAACCGAAAAAAAAAAAGTTCAGATAAGGTCAAGAATAAACCCACCAAACTAACCCTGCACAATACTGTAAACTTTAGAAATGTAATTTTTTTAAGTAAGAAAACGACTCTGTTTTTAAAAGAAAAAGAGAGGAGGACGGTTTATAGTATCGTCTGATTCACAAATGTACTCCCCTCAAACATTAGGTCCTAAAGACGTCGTCGCCCGAAGTTTATAAGATCAGTTTAGGACGGAAAACAGACTGAGAAGGACTACGTGAGTAGTTTCGAAGTGAGACCGTAGACAATCAGTGACTCACGAATACAACTCTTACCAACGATAGTAGTGATGAGGGAAATGTATCCACGGTGGATCAATGAAAACAAAACCGTCAATACCCAATTTATGTAAGGTCCCAGATCAGGACGAATTCGAACGATCGAGAGATTTAATTACGTGTCACCCAATAAAGAATTTTCTCATTTCGAAAGTAACTTGTCCTTAAAAAAGTTTCGTGAGTAAAAAGAAGAAAAGGTATCTACTCTTAGAAGAAAAGGGTAATTCACCACGAAAAGAGGGAGACGGGAGACTTCGATGTGATGTGACGTCAATTATTACCGACTACTAACTTTTCTTGAATATGAAATTAGAATTTTATAACAAAAGAAAACTCTATGTACAAACTGATAAGACGGAGTGACGGAACGTCAGTAGAAAAATTTATAAATGAAGATCAGATACCTTAATTATAGTTAGATTTTCTCGACAAAATGATTCCTCAAAAATTTAATATTTATGCGTATATTTCTAGGATAAAAACGATACCAAAAATTCAGGTTATCAAGGGACTGTCTCTTGGGACATTCTCTAATTATTTAAGTAATCGTCAATGCACTATTATCTTTTGTACATCTTGATAAAAAATTTTCGAGGAGTGAAATATATATTAATGGGAAGTCAGAGGGAGGGCCGTGAAAAATAGAAAAACAATACAGATCGTAGGTAGTTCAATCCGGTGTCTCATAAATTTTACGGAAAGGGTTAAATATTTCTCCTTATTTTCTACCTTAAAACCTAAGTATTCGTCTTTGATGAATAACATCGTTGATATACGATCTCTGACCAGTAACATTCGATCAGTATCAATCCTTAAGACAGAGTGGGTGTAAACATAGTGGTAATAGATTCCATTAACGTATGGAAGAAAAAGAAATGGTAAGAAGAAAAGGAAAAAAGGAGGAAAGGAGGTTAACTCTTTACTCTAAAACCTCAGGTCTTCTCTCCATCTCGACCTTTACCCTAAAACTTTCGTCAGACTTATATTTATCATAAATTCTGATATCCACCCTCTCTCGATAGATCCTACTTACAAATCTCTTCAATCTCTTCCTCTAAATCTTCCTTATCAGTCATCCTATATTTATCTGACATCAAAGTTTCTTCGATCTTCTTCATTGAACTCCCCTCCACTAGTCGCGACTGTGTACGAATATCCTCTATCTTATTTTATTCCTTATTACAATGACTCAGATTCGAGTATGACGAAAGACGTGTTGTCCGGTTCTTTAATTCTCTCCTCAACAACCCCACTCCTTAAGTAATAAGTCTTTTGGTCGTATGGCTCTTCTACCACCTGACACAGGGTTTCTTAGTAGAATAGACTCAATACTAAGTTCACAGAAGATATGATTTTCCTTTCCCTAACACCAACTCAAAACGTTTGAAAAACCACGACCTTAGGAAACAAGAACGTCGACAGGTACATTAGGACCACTGTGACAAGGATATTTGGAGGTTATTCTGTTTACAATAAGAGTCGACACGTTGAAAAATTAGAGATATGTTTACCTTTCATAAAGTATAAATTACCAGTCTCGTAACTCTTACCCGATAGGACATATAAAGTCCAACATCCGTTGTAAGAAAATCACTAGTCGAATGTCGTTTTCGTCATATTATGTTTCCAATTGTCTTCTTTGTCTAGGTTATACCTCAGTCTAAATAAGAAGGGATAACGTTATGCTGAATATTCTTTATTCGAACTGTCCAACTGACGTTGACATTAATCTCACGAACCCTGTTTCTGGACTAACCTCAACCTACTTTTTTTAACCTTTACTCCTTATTTCTATTACTGAAATCTGGGAAGAAAGTCCTCTGCACTAAAATTTCCCTTCGTCTCTTCGCTTCCTATCGACCTTTAAAATTCCCCGTATAAAATTTATCACCTGTCAAATTTTTGATTAAATATTGGTTATACTTATTATGTCGTATCTTTTTCACTCTTTATCTACTACGTTCATCTTCCCTCTATTAAAGTCCTCATTTTAATGACACGTCCACTCGTAGCCTAGGTGTCGTAGCAAAAGAGGCAACTGGAATCTACCGACGTATTTGAAGAAGGTACAAGTGTAGTTGCTTTTGTCACAAATGTGTGTCCACGTGTAAAATCTAACCACTACCTTTCCACTCCGTCCCGAGTAGACTATTAAAGACAAAAGAGTTACTTTATACCTGTTCCACTTCACAAACCTGACCCATTTTTTCCAAATTCCTTTCGTCTCTTCGGTATTTCATCAGTAGATCCTCTCACCTCTGATCTTGAACACCGTATACAGACCGAAGTTGTAACAGAGTAGTCCCCTTTTACACGGTCGGACAAAATTCGTGTGAACAGTGACTCTCGTGTAAAAACTAATAAATGGTTTGTGGTACGGAAGTTAGTATCCTGCATAAAACCGAGAGTGAGTACCAATAAAAAACGAGACTAAGTCTATGGATCTTTAAAGAAGATAGAACGAGAAGTAGAGTAAGGACGTGAATTTTTGTAAAAAAGTTTAATATAAAATAAAACGTAAAGGTACACAAACACATCGTCCTCTCAAAAGGTTCACAAAAGTTCCCTGTACCTTTATCTTGAAGATGAAGAGACTTAAAGTTAAAGTAGTAAATACTTTACCCTCATTAGAAATGAACGTCTTAACACGAATTCACAATCTTTACTGTACATATTTTATAACCGGGAACTTTGTGTTAGTTATTTACTATCAACATTAATAATAATGGTGATTTATAATAAGAAAACAGATTTTTTTTTTTCTGGAACGAAGATGAACGAAAAAAAGAAATTCAATAAAAGACTTTGAGACTTTGTCATAAAAATTTGTTTATGAAATTTTTTTATTAAAATTACACGGTGTCACAAAGATTACATAATCAAATAAACCTTATATTTTATAGAATGGTTTGCTTTTAAATAAACATAAAACCCAAGATATTACAAAATCCCGGAACTATTATATTATAAACTCTCTCTTGTTTGAAGTTTATCTCTTACATAAAGGAATGCTCTGAAATAAGAATAATGTGTTCGTTTAAATATTAATTGTTATATTAAACTTTTTGGATCATTATTGTTACTCCTTTTCGTACCTTATTTTTTCGGTTGTATATTGACCTTTCCCTAAAAACTTTTGAAAGTGTCATAAAAAGTATAGGAGAAACAGATGATTGTACAACGACTTCTGATGTTACAAAACTCCATTTCACAATATAGTTGAACTCATTGATTATAATTCTGTACGATTAGTATATTAAAATCACAGTCAGACCTCAAAAAGAAGGAGTTTAATCTCTTCGGTCCCGATACAAACCATAAGGGATTTTCTTACACTTATGATGGTTTTAGTGATAAGTTACGAATTTCCTCCTTATGCTTTATACTCTGTAACTGTATCACTTAGAAATAAGGTATAGAAGAAGGTACAACGAGACGAGATCCTGTACGTAGAGGAAGAGTCCATTATTGGGTATAAGTAAATCCTTTCTGAGGTGTAGGGGTCATTTTTTAAGAAGTCGTTCGACAAGTCATTGTGATTACTTTAACGAATCCTCAAGGGGTGGAAACATCTGTTCGTCGCACCCCTCATGTAGACTCCTTTTCGCCAGAGGCCGCGGACACAATCTTCGGAAATAAAATGTTTTGAACTGGTATCCCATAAGCCGACGTTCCGTACAATTCGATGACAAATCTCGTAGTGTCGGGAATTGTGGTAGAAGTATTTATACTTGTTGCTATCACCACTAAAAGACAAGGAAAAGTTACCAAAGGTCCTTAACGAGGGGTCTAAGGTCGAGTATGTGTTTGGGTATAGATCCGGGTTTTGAGTCGAAGACCACGTATAGGACGTATGTGACAGACGCCATAAATGCTTCCGTCAAAAGTAGAAGAAATAGAAACACCTAATCAAGTATAAGAACTTGCGAGTAGACCCCTATCTATTTTCTTTACTATCTCTAGTTAGTCAGTCTTTAAACATAAGAAATATGCATTGTTTGGGCAAGAGTTGAAATTCTCAAACGTAAACGATAGAGGAGATGGAGGTCCCCCAACGTTTCTCAGTCTGCGCTGACTCACTGAGTGAAAGTGATGGAGGACTCCACCGAAGAAGAAGGTGGAGTAAACAAGTTTACAGTGGAAGAAACTAATAAGATGGATTTTCACAGGGACGGGGTGTGAATCATGGGGAAAACGAAATAATAAAAAAAAGTATCATTATTTATTATGAACTATAATAATATATATAAATAATCAGATTATAATCAAAAGGATTGAAAACACAAGACACCCCCGTCTTTAAAAAACACACAGTAAATAGTGAGAGATTATACAAAACACAGACCGGGTATTATCTCCAAGTCATTAATAAAGTACTAAGTTACGTATGTAATCATAACGGCTTATATCAACTCGACACTCTACCAGTACCTTACAAGGTCAAACCCACTTTTTTTTGGTTGTTCCAGATCAAATCTCATTGAAAGTATTTTGACATTTATGTGTGTACACGTGTGTTCATGGACGTGTGAGTAAATTTGCACAGGGGTTGTTTACGGAAACCTGTAATAACGGAGGAGTTGTTTTCAACAAATTTTCTAAAACAGTTTAGTGAATGACTATAAAAACCTTAGACATCCTACCGTAAATTCGTTCTGTCGAAAATGAGTATAAACCTCAAGTGGTCTAATCGGTCTTCTGATCACCGTAGTGGCGGTCGACTTTTCAAGACCCTTTGCGTTTAAACCCCTGCGGTGGGGTCTGGATGACTTAGTCTTAGACCTTCCCACTCCGACTCACTCGGTACAAATTTGTTCAGGAGGTCCACTAAACATACGTGACCAAATCCGATTTTACTCTTTTCTGGATTGAAGATAAACGTTCTGTCGATGAAAAGTGACGTTGACCTTATATTTTAATGGACGTCTCGGAAAGAGTTACCGTTACAGTAATACTAAATCCGTTATCTTACAATTTGTGGGAGGGGGAAGTGTGTGTGTGTGCACGTGTGTGTGTGCTATATTTCCTCACAACTACGCTATATGACACTAATTAACTACACCTTGTCGGGTCTTGGTACCTTCAACCTACTGGGGGTTAAAATACCTTTTAAATGATACAGAATCTATTAAATATATCTAATAAAAGAATTAGAAGTGTTATTTGGATACTCCATCCAAAAAATATCTTCTATGGTCCTAATTCATCTTTATAGACCACGAAAACAACAAGAGAACAAAGAAGGAGGATATAAACAAAAAGATTACAGGAGTAAGAGAAAAAAATAGAGTAAGAAGAATAGTATAATAAAAAAGACGAAATTCAAATAGAAAGCTTTAATTAAATAAAATTGGGATTGGTAACAATTTACAAAACATATTAAACATTCAACGATAGTACGACGACGATTCAGCGAAGTCAGTACAGGCTGAGACGTGTCGGGGTATCTGCCGTCGGGTGGTCCGAGGGGACAGGGACCCTAAGAGGTCCGTTCTTGTGACCTCACCCAACGGTAGAGGAAGAGGTTACGTACTTTCACTTTTCACTTTCACTTCAGCGAGTCAACACATACTGAGAATCACTGGGGNACGACGACGATTCAGCGAAGTCAGTACAGGCTGAGACGTGTCGGGGTATCTGCCGTCGGGTGGTCCGAGGGGACAGGGACCCTAAGAGGTCCGTTCTTGTGACCTCACCCAACGGTAGAGGAAGAGGTTACGGACTTTCACTTTTCACTTTCACTTCAGCGAGTCAACACATACTGAGAATCACTGGGGTATCTGACGTCGGTATCCGAGGAGACAGGTACCCTAAAAGGTCCGTTCTCATGACTTCACCCAACGTAACGAAAGAGGCTTCAACGATAGTATCAAGAGACAATTTGTCTGACTTGGTGTTTATGACTAAATGTATGTGTAACATATTATTCTCTGTTTACTCTTAAAATTTTTTACGAGGAAATTTTTTTTTAGTACCTATATAACGTCGAATAAGACGAATAGAAGAAGGAGGAGGAACCTTCCTCCTTCGACTCTTGTCAGTTACTTGGGGTGGGAAGGTGAATTGGTTATAACAGTCAAACCAGTCACAGAAAAACATGAAAAAATGTATATACGAGTATATTAGTAAAGTCGTATTTATGTTTATATCACAAACAAAAGATAACGAGATCTTTTACCATAGTGTATTGAAAGACGTAGAACGAAAGAGTATAACACCTTGTTGGAGATTCAGTCTAGTACATAAACATGTAGTAAGAAAATTGTCAACGGATACCACTGAAGTATCCGGTTCCCTAAATGACGTAAAGGGGGGAGGAAAAAAAAACGATTATGTTTGTTATGAAATTATTTTTGTATAACATCTAATAATTATTATTTATTATCTAAAAAAAGAATAGAATGGAAAGACGACTTAGAAAGAAAACTCAGAAACAGTAGAGATAAGACTCCTCTTCTGTAAACAGACTCTTAGAGGAAGAACGATCCACGTTGACTTAGTGATAGAAGTGAGAGGTTAAATTTGAAAGAGGTTAGTAAATAATGAGGAAACCCAGGATCTTATTTTAAATTTCGTTTAACAGACGGAAAGGCACAAAGAAGGGAAAGAGAGAAGGAAGGAAGGAAAGGAGTAAATATATCGATTTAAAAAGTTAGAAGGAATTACTAAAGAACCGAAACACAATATGAATCTTCCAGTGACAGTAAAACTTTAATCAAAAGTACCTAAAAAGAAATCATAAGTATATTTGAGTAAGTTTGAGGACTGATTTAGATTTTTAAGATACACTAATAATTTGTCTCTTCCCTCATAATGAATTTAATCTAAGTTATCTCAATTTTCTTTGAACTTAAATTTTTAAATTTGGTACGATAAACTGAAAATTTGAGAACGATCACCATATATCTGTCGGTGTGTGTTAAATTGTCTAGTTGTTTTGTCCGAAACCTATTTTACTTCAGAATCAATAAGACCTTCTTATGACTTTAGTTAAAGTAAATTCTAAAATGCCCCTCCCTCCATCCGCCCCCCAAGTCCTACCCCTTGTGCACATGTGGACACCACCTAAGTACAACTACATACCGTTTTGGTTATGTTATAACATTTCATTAATCGGAGGTTAATCTTGTTTATGTAAATATAAAATTTTAATAACATAAAAAATCTAAGTTTTTTAATTTTAATTTTTGAGAAATAAAAAGAAAACCGAAAGATGACAAATGTCACCGTTTTTTAACGAGATCTTTTACCATAGTGTATTGAAAGACGTAGAACGAAAGAGTATAACACCTTGATGGAGATTCAGTCTAGAACATAAACATTGAGTAAGAAAATTGTCAACGGATACTACTGAAGTATCCGGTTCCCTAAAGGACGTAAAGGTGGGGGTGGAAAAAAAAAACGATTATGTTTGTATTAACATCACATCTATCTCTCCAAAATACTGTCTTCTTTAAGAGTTATTAGTCACAAAAAGAAACTATAGATTAATTTTAACAAAGTTTTCATAAACTAAAGTGTAATTAAATACGTCAGTTTATAAAAAATCTACTAAGGTAGTTGGGTAAGTTTCCATAATGAATTCAAAGTATGACTCATTACTGTTATTCTCTAGAGGTTTAGAACGGACCTCTTAGGGTCCCTGTCACCTTGGACTACCCGACGGCAGATACCCCAGCGTGTCTCAGCCTGTGCTGACTTCGCTGAATCGTCGTCGTCGTCGTCGTCGTTTGAATTAAAATTAAAATGTTAACAAAAAAAGAAGACTGAAAGGAATGGACACACACTCCGGACAGGAAGTTTCAGAAGGAGGTTTGAAACCGAAAAACGAAGAAGGTAAAATCTCTAAATCAAAACTATACTAGATACCCTACTTGTTTCTTCATTACTACTGTCTACTTAAGATCCTCTTTATCTACATATATATAAGACGACGGTCCAAGGTACCTTCAATTCCCAACAGTGATTCACTATATCCCGTATCGTAAGACGGACGGAGCATTTTCCTGTAATTATATTCTAAACCCAGTAACTTCTCTAAAACTGGATTCTTTAAATGTATTAAATATCAAACAGAAATGAATTTTTCAGAAATCAAATCCAGATACATGAATCACTCATAATAAACAATGACTAAATAAAATAATGACAGACAATGGTTTAAAGTATTTTAATATTAGTAAAAATATCATTATTACAAAATTAATTCTTATTAATGTATGAATGATACTAGTGATCATACACGGACCGTAACATAGTTAGTAAAATACACAGTTTTCAGTGAGAAAGAGTGTGTTGGTATACATCGTCCCTGTAACAATTACGGTAAAATGTCTGTTCCTTCGATTTCCTGTCCCTCAAATTCAAAATGATCGAATTCTAGTGTATCATTCACCATCTCGTTCCTAAACTTGGATGAAAACTAAAATCTCGACTCAGAATTTCGTAATTGAAAATTTACCTTCAATTCTATGACACAATAAAAAAGAGTCATACCAAACTGTTTAGGTCGAATATTTAACCGTAATTTCTAAAAACTAGAGTTCCTTGTCACATTAAACTTCGGATTATGACATTGACGAGAGGTATGGTATTCCGTACAAAACCACCACAGTGGGTGGTTCGTTTACCTTCGTTGGTCATTGATACGGATATCTTAAAACTCTTCGATTTTATTTAACAGTGTTTTAGGTGACTTTCGTACACCTTAGAATAAGAATCCTTGGAGGAACTACGGGAACACATCTTGAATAAATAAGAATCGAGTGTAAGTTTAGGTTGAATAAACGGATAAATAGAAAGGTAATAGACCTTTTGAGATTATATGTATGATTGTGTATGGGATTCTTTCAGAGATATCAACACTAAAAGAACCTTAAAAGTTCAGTCCCCTCCCATTTGATTGTCCCCCTATATGAGAGGAAAATGAAAAAAAGGGAGAAGATGAGAAGGGGAACAGAAAAAGAAAGTTTCAGTCAAAATTCGTCACTATAGTAGGTCGAATACACAACTAAGGGAGAATTAAAAAACAACTATCTGTGACTTGAACCAGACAAACCACGAAAGGGTTCCGTGTCTTACCATTTGGTCTTGAGAAACAGAGTTAAGGAAAAAACGACTCTGAAGACGGGGGTTGTAAACCTGACCATAGAATTAAAATAACAAAAGGAGTAATGTCAAGGATGGGTCTTAGTGACCTTCAGTTTCCAGAAACGGTCAAACTAACGGTTAAAATTGTTCTTTTCTGAAAATTCTTTTTCGTCAGTTCCCCTACGGTCAGATAAGGTGTCATATATACACTGATATTTATATGTTGGCTGTTTCTTAATTAGAGGTCTTATATGTCCGTCGAGTACGTCGAGTTATGGTCTTTTTATTTACTGGGTTACCGGGTTTTTACCCGGTTTCTTGATTTGTCTGTAAAGAGGTTTCTTCTGTATGTCTACCGATTGTTTGTCTACGAGTTGTAGTGAATAATCTCTTTACGTTTAGTTTTGGTTTTACTCCATCGTAGAGTGTGGGTAGTCTTACCGGTGGTAGTTTCACAGATGTTTCTTATTTACGACCTCTCCCACACCTCTTTTCCCTTGGGAGAATGTAACAACCACCCTTACGTTTGATCATGTCGGTGATACCTCTTGTCACACCTCTAAGGAATTTTTTGACCTTTATCTTGACGGCATACTAGGTCGTTAGGGTGACGTCTCGTATTTGTGACTCCTTTGGTCTTAACTTCCTCTGCACACATGGGGTCACAAGTAACGTCGTGACAAATGTTATCGATCCTTTCCTTCGTTAGATCGACAACGAAGGTACGTCTACTTACCTATTCTTTCAACACCATGTACATGTGTTGCCTTATAATGAGTCGATATTGTTTCTTGTGTAAACTCAGTCAAGATTACTCCACCTACTTTGACCTCGGATAATATGTCTCACTTCATTCAGTCTTTGTTTTCGTTGTTATGTCATATAATCGCGTATATATACCTTAAATCTTTCTACATTGCTACTGGAATATACGTTCTGTCGTTTTCTCTGTGTCTATATTTCTTGTCTGAAAACCTGAGACACCCTCTTCCGCTCCCACCCTACTAAACTCTCTTATCGTAACTTTGTACATATAATGATATACACTTTACCTACTGGTCAGGTTCAAACTACGTACTTTGTCCCGTGAGTTTCGACCACATGACCCTGTTGGCTCTTCGTACTCTACCCCTCCCCCTACCTCCCCCCAAGCTCTACCCCTCTGTGTACATGTGGGTACCGACTAAGTACAGTTACATACCGTTTTTGATGGTGTTATAACATTTCATTAATCGGAGGAATTTTATTTAATTAATTTTTATTCATTTATTGATATTATCTATTAAAATTTAAACTTATTTAAATCAACACTTTTTCTTATTTTCTTTTACTTTTATTCTCTTTTGTCTTCATTCATTTACAACAACCTGTTTTCTTAGGTGAATTAATGGATGACCTTAATGAATTTTTATTAAAAACGTAGATTCTTTTTAATTATATTTAAAAGAAGTCCTCATGTTTCATTACCTTTGACAAACTATTGAAGTTATCAATAAATCAGGAGGCTTTCAACCAAAGGTCGATCAAAGAGGGAAAAAAATTTAACCATAAAGTTTACTTACTGTTACTTTCCCGATCAGAGAAAATAAAACGTTTTCATTTAACTATTAAACCCTATCGATGATAAATGTTATTTGTATATATTCAAATTCTTTTGGATACACTTTAAAATGAAGTGTACCACTTCTCTCTCTTCGTAAGACGAAGAATTGGACAAAGAACGGTTGGATCAACCGTTAGATCACCTCTTTTTTCTTTAAAGTTAAAAGTTTTTCTGAAAGTGGTTAAAGTTCCTTAAGAAAATGACTTTTCTATTAGGTCAATGAACCCCCTTTTGGACGAGGTAACTAACCTAATCAGATACAATTCTCATCTGACACCCTCAGAAGTGACCACCAGGTCATCAATTCTTAGGAGGAACGTTTCATCCTCGGGACCCAAACTAGGACCCCTTGATTCTAGGGTGTACGACGTCCTGTCGATTCGGGTGTGTGGACGCGTGGCGTTGACGACTCGGACCGACGGTGTTGATTTCTCTTCGGACACTCGACGTTGACTCTGGGTCGCGTCGATTTTTCTTTTCTTCTCTGATACCCGGTCGGAAAAGAGACCTGAGACTCAATGCACTTCTTGTTTTGAGTAGATCATACCGTAAGTGTTTAAGATTTTGAATTCATTCGGTTCAACGGACACATCATTTTCTATCTCAGGTAAGGAATGGATTACGGAGGTAAACTCAATCTCCCGAAGGGACCACCGAGTCTCCAATTTCGAAGACGGACGTCACACCCTCTGGTCCCAAGTTAGGGACCCAGCCCTTCTAGGGAACCTCTTCCTTTACCGTTGGGCGAGGTCATGAAAACGGACCTCTTAGGGTACCTGTCTCCTCGGGCCATCCGATGTCAGGTACCCCAGTGTTTCTCAACCTGTACTGACTCGCTGAAGTGAAAGTGAAAGTGTATCTAACCATTTTAAATGTTGTCTCTGTCTTTAACCTTTTTTTTAACCTTCTCCACATAAACGAACATGACGAACTTCTGTGACATCTCCTTCTGTGTTCGGATAATCAATAATTATTCAAACTCGATGTGTGGACAATTATAGGGGAAGTAGTTGAATGAGACTCCAAAAGACTATAGAGTTTATTAAATAAGAGAAGTTTTAAACGAAAACATAGGATTTTAATTAGGTTAATCATAAACCTTCCACGAATCTACGAACGTGTATCATTCACGATACATTTAGATATTTTATTTTATTAAAGATATATAAATATACATATTATCAGTAAATTTTTATACTAGTTATAAATTAAACGTCACCATAATAATCATCGATTTTTTAAGGTACAGATGAAATCCAATTTTCCTAAATTTCATTATTATCCTAAAAATGTTCTGAGACACAATAGCATTTGTATTATTATAACATTTATGTTAGTAATAACATTTATTATATTTTAATGTACTACTAAATATCTACAATAACCCTTATTGTCTACACTAACCTTTAACCACTATTTCAACTCGTTCTTCTGTTTTTTTAGACGGTGGAAGGGATTCTAAATGACACCAAGTTCTTAATGAGATAAAAGGTATACTATATAATATTTTTAGACACAATCACAAGAAAAAATAAAGTCTGTCAATATTATGACAAAGTTAATTATTTTAGACACAATTCATTTTTAACACAAACCTACTGGAAACTGTCTGATGGTAAGTTTACTCATGATGTTTTGAGAATTTTCACTTTGATTTATAACCACTCTTTATCTGAAATTTTCATATTAATATGGTTCAATCCAAAATAAAAAGAGAATCAAATCCTAAATTATCATACAATTTTATTACCGAATATACCCTATTCTAAAAAGTTCGATACAGAAGTTTTGAGATTGTGGAGGGGGTAGGTACCAAATCATTAATGATTCCTTATTTTACACTGTTAAATTTTATTAAAAAGGAAATCAAGGACAATACGTGTTTTATCACTAGACCTGATCTTTCCTTCACTCATTTTAAGAATTTATAAACGAAAATTTTAGAAAGATTTTTGGGGTTTAGGTGGGAATCTTATAAAGTAACAATAGTAATGAGGATAAGCGTACTTTGACACTACTGTAAGTAATCAGTAAAGTATATACAACTAAATTAGATTAGTTTTATAGATCAAATCTTGACTGATATCTCAAAATCACAAGGATTTCTTCTCGAAACGAAAGTCACGATTGACAACATTAAATGACCACTCAAAAGTTTATCACACTAGTAGAGTAGCGACTTGGAATTTGAGTAAAGACAGGATCGTAGGTGTCGTCAAAGATCTTGAACAGAACGTACGAAGTAATGACATTCAAGAAGGTCCTGTTTCTGATCAGAAATGAACAGTGACAGAATGAAGACTATTAACAAAGTGTACAACATTTTTTTCAGGTATTTACTGCCGTCGTTAAATCTTTCTTAGATTCACCATACAGGTGAAATATATATGTGATAAAATTTACAGGTGTTTTGGAAAAGGCGTAAAAAGTCTACACTTAAGAGTCCGAGATTCTCTAAATCACTGAACGGTCTCGAGTGTCTTCATCATACCTCATCTATCTTGAGTTAAAGTTAAGGTCCAAAGAGACTGAAGGTGTAAAGATTTTAGGACCAAAAAAACATGATAAGTTATTGTACGAGTTACTCACTTACTTAATTACTTTGTTTAGGTGGATTAAAAACATATTCGTAATTTTGGTTCTACTCTTATACCTTTATTGTTTAGTCATTCAGGAATAAGAAACTCTATTATGAATAAGATTACTATATAAAGAACTCTATCATATATAAACTTAATATATAAAGAACTCTATCATAAATATACTTAATATATAAATAGACGAAACCTAATTTGGAGTAAGTAAATATGATTTACATTATCTTCTCAGACAAATAAAGTTCCAAAGACTTATTTAAGATTACTGACTATTACTGAGACCTTTCAATTACGTTTTCTGTTTTACCGAAACGGACGACAACCAAGAACTGTCAGTATGTACAACGGACTCTTAAATCGTAGTTAGGACACAGAGACCTAGTGACTATTTTCGTTCCCATTATCCGTTATATGTAGTTAAAGCATAGTTTTATTTTGACGTTTTACGAGAAATATCTTGATGAGAGCGAACACATCGTTTTAATACCTTTACAATGTGACTAGAAACACAACTCTAAACACATCGTTTCACTCTATGAAGTGAGTTTCTGAGTAGAGTTGGTAAAATTCTATTAATTAAGATGTAAGGTTTGTTACTGTAAACACAAAAAGTTACACTTTCACTGTCACAATCAACGAGTCAACACAGGTTGAGAAACATTGGGGTGCCTGACATCGGGTAGTTCGAGGAGACAGGTACCTTAAGAGGTCCGTTCTTAGGACCTCACCCAACAGTAAGGGTAGAGGTCCCCTAGAAGGGTTAGGTCCTAACTTGAGTCCGGAGGACGTAACGTCCGTCTAAGAAATGGTAGACCTGTGGTCCTTTCGGGAAAATTTACATTGACTTCTTTGTCAAGATACCGAAGTCGTTAGAAATTCTCGTTTAAGTTTTTAATTCGGACAAAGAATCAGGACAAAAATACATCGAGTTGAAAATATATTTTAGAAGAGTTGCACACCGTATACAAATGTTCGATTGTGAAATCAGAAATTTTGAAATATGGTGAAAAGATGAACATTTTTTAGTGTATACTTGGAATCACTGAATCAGACGATCTTGACGATATTGTTTTACACTGTCTGAAACTCCGAATTTGTTGTCTTTAAATAAAAGAATGTAAAGACATCCGACCTTCAGAGTCTAATTCTAGACCCTCCTAACTAAAGGCCACTTCGGAGAGAATGACCAAACGTCTTTCAGTGGAGGGACACAATAATTTACTATGTCTCTCGACCTCAAGACTGTAGGGTATAACAGTCTTGTCATCAGGATATCTAGTTCCGGGATGGGAGTATTGGAGTAAATTGGTAATTAATAAAGGAATAATTAATGAATAGAGTTTTACGGTAGTGTAAACCCTAATTCAGTAGTTGTATACTTAAACCTCCCTATGTCAACTCAGGTGTCGTGGACTGAGAATTAACATTTCGCAATAGATTTAATATATCTAAGACCGGTGATAAAGACATGAAGATATACCGGACAGAAAAGGAATGAAACATTTCGAAACCAAACCTCGGAGTCGTAAAGAGTCTAAAGGGGTTGATAGGAAATTCTTACCGTCCATCCCTTTACTCCGTATCATCCTAATACAACGGGTAACAAACCTAACAAACAAAAGAAAGAGACGAGACCCGAGTGTATGGACCCTACGGTGTCTTCCAGGAAATTTTTATATCCGGTCCTTTGAGGATGTATAGTTTATTAAGTTCACGGTCAATAAAAGAACCGGTCAGAACCCCAACAAGACTACAGACACCTTTTTATGACTACAAGACACGATTGATGGGTAACCCAAATCGACCATTTCTTACCATGTCCACCGAGTCACCATTTCTTAGAGGACGGTCACGTCCTCTACGTCCTCTACGGTCAACTAGGGACCCAACCCTTCCAGGAGACCTCATCCTTTATCGGTAGGTGAGGTCATAAGAACGGGTCGTTTAAGGTACCTGTCTCCTCGGACGTCCCGACGTCAGGTGTACGATTGATGTTGTGTTTGATGTCATGTTATGTTATGTTAGATGACACAATTTTTTATCTAGTCTTTTCACTATGTGTCTGAAACAAGGCTTACCTACCCAGCTGGAACCAGATCCAGTCTAATTCATTGATATCACGTAAATTCTTATGTGACAAATAGTCATAAAAGGTATGTCTCCCTTTTTAACAAAATTCGTAAAGTTATTCATAATGAACAACTCTTTATTTTAATTACGGTCTCGTCCCCCTTCGGAGGTATATTTATAAGGTAAAATAAATGATCCCGACTCCAGGTCCATTTACACAAAAGTAAGGAAAAGAAAAAAAGTTAACATTAAATTTCAAAATCTACGACATAAGACTGTGACCAAAGAGAATTCATGTTTTATTTCTCTAGGTTGTTGGTTTCTATTTTTACTAGAACAACACTGTATATACCGTAGAAAGGTACTTGTAGTTTTTTCATTTTTAGTGTCTCATAATTTCTTAGAAGTGACACTTTAAAAACTTTATTATAAAAAAAACAATAATATGTTAATTTTTCTTTATGGGAAGGGGGACAGAATATGTGCTTACGCATACAAGGGAAACCTTTTGTGTAACTTATTCTTCGACAAAGTCTCTTCCACGACATGATTTTTATCGTAATAATACAGACTTGTACTAATCGGTACTCTATATTTATTTACTGACCCTTATTTCATGACTTCACGAACTAATTTTATTAAGAAATTGAATAGACTTCACCCTATATAGTTAATAGATAGAAATTCCGTATGAATCTTGTATGACACGGTAATCCACCTATTTTGGTTCGTTTTGAAGAACCACTCCTTTCAGATGTCTATAAGAGGAAGTGGAAGTGAAAACTATCTTAAGATCTAAGACACAGAACCAGACATCAGGTATTCCTACTATGTAGGTACGTCCCGAAGTACAAGATGTAAAAGAATGGAAATTGGTATGTAGAAGAATATAGAAACGGAAGAACACAAAAGGTTCCACTGACACTCGATTAGACTAGTTGATTCGGTCCGATTACAAGAGTGGTCACGATCATATAATTACAGTCTACAAAATTGGGGACGGTGTTGACAGAATGGTTACAGTATACCCGAGGACATCTTTTGTCAAGACGAAAAAGAAAGAAAAGAATTTTTTTTCACTAATCACCACCCTTAAAGTGTAGTCTATCCAGACTACCGTGGTACAGTCTAGTACCTTCGATAATGACCTGAATACTTCTGTAGTAATAGAATCTAGTGTTTTCATTGACTACTAAAGTGGGTTCGGTGTTAAAGGAGAAAAAGATGGGATGTGGTGATAAAATACATCACTGATACTTAATCTCTGAAAATCATTCTTAATGCCTCTTCCGTTACCGTTGGGTGAGGTCATGAGAACGGACCTTTTAGGGTACCTACCTCCTCGGACCTTCCGACGTCAGGTACCCTAGCGACTCCCAGCCTGTGCTGACTCACTGAAGTGAAAGTGAAAAGTGAAAGTACGTAACCTCTTCCTTTACCGTGGGGTGAGGTCACAAGAACGGACCTCTTAGGGTCTCTGTCCCCTCGGACCACCAGACGGCAGATACCCCAGCGTGTCTCAGCCTGTACTGACTTCACTGAATCGTCGTCGTCGTCATTCTTAATTCACCAGAACCAAATTATAATTATATCTTCCTTAAAATACGGAGTGTAGTCAATTAAAGAACTCAATGAGAGATTGACCAAATAAATATATATAGAAGATGGGTCACTTCTTAATCGAAGAACACCCGTTTTGGTACGTAACGTCACGAAGGTTCACTGTCATATCGTATTACTAATTGTTGTGTATCCAAGTTTAGATCAAGACGGACAATGACCGATACACTACAACTAGTTTAGTGGTTTAAGAGACACGAAAGTAAAAGAGATAGACATTCTAACCTCACTAGTTTAACACAGATGGAGTTTATTGACACATTTCTAATTTACTATATTTTACATATTATAAATCATCATCCTTGAAATATCCATAACTCACCCGAAACGTCCACCGAGTCTACCATTTCTTAAACGGACGTTACATCCTCTGAACCGGAGCTAGGGACCCAGTCCAGAACTTCTTCCCTTACCGATGGGTGAGGTTATAAGAACGGACCTCTTAAGGTACCTCTCTCCTCGGACCATCCCGATGTCAGGTACCTCAGTGTTTCTCAGTCTGTACTGACTCGTTGATTACGAAAGAAAGAAAAAAGTGAAAAGTTTTACTATTAATCGTTCATTAATTTTAAAAATCCATGATCTTGGTTTATAAATTTTAAGTCAAGTCAAGTCAAGTCAGTGAGTCAACACAGACTGAGAAACGCTGAGGTACCTGACGTCGTACGGTCCGGAGGGACAGGTAGTGGTTGAGGATCTTAAATGAGTTTGAGTACAGGTGACTCAGTCACTACGGTAGGTTGGTAAAGTAGGAGACAACAGGGGAAAGAGGGGGGTGGAAGTTAGAAAGGGTCGTAGTCCTAGAAAAGTCTACTCAGTCAAGAAACGTAGTCCACCGGTTTCATAACCTCAAAGTCGAAGTCGTAGTCAGGAAGGTTATATCAGTATGATTATATTTAAAATAAACATTAGTTATACATATACGTGAAAATTACAGATTAATCGAGGGAGTGGGTTTATGTACACGTATACCTATACACAACACACACATACATGTATCGGTGTGTGTACAATATGTAAATAGAGTTTCGACAAAATAAGATAATAAAGTAATGATTCTAGGAAATGGTATATGAAACTGAATGAAGATCGTTATAGACAAACGGTGTGCCGTAAATTCTCACACTTTGGACTTTTCCTCTAACTAAATTTCAGTACTTCATACCCGATTATTTTACATGTACTTTAACGGAACTTTTGTTATCATTTTTAAAAGATTCCTACACATGTATTCACCTTTTACCCTCCACTAAAATTAAACTTACACTGTGTGAACGAAAGGTTACTTAATGAAGAGATGAAGATTAAAAAACTTGAGTATTCACTAAAAGAGAAATTTAAAGTCGTAAATACAGTGTCACTAAGTATATAAAAGACTTAAAGTCAACAGACCACCTCATCCTGAAACGTCTCTGTTATTGTCGTGAGTCCTAAAGACAATGGTGAAGATCAGACAGATCGACAATTAAACCCCCCTCCAGTTGAAAATATAAAAATGTAGTATTCCTCTCGAAAGAAATTTTTATTTAGGGGTCTTTCTACTCACCTTATACCCGGTGAGTACAAACTCCTACAAAATGAGGAGTTCTACCGACATTGTTTATTACGACTTGTTTACTAACCGAGATTCGTTTATGATAATAGGAAAGGGAACGTATACTTTGAGTTTATAACTATGATAACTTTTGTAGGGAATGAAATAATGAAAAAAGGAGACAACACAGATTTCAAATACTATTGTAACTATCTTCTTGACATTATCCTTGAAATTACATTCTGTGACGGCTCGTCTATCTTACAAAAGAGTCGAAGATTGAAAGAGTTTATCAAAACTAAAAAGTTGTTTACTCTGTCCCGTTCACCTTCTACATCCCTTCGAAACTTGTTAAACGTAGAGTCCTTCCATATTGTTTATTGTTAGAATAAAGAGTTGATCATAGTAGTCATTTTTTTATAAGAACCTTTTATTCTCGAAAGTTTAATATTGACTTGATAACAAGGATTGTTTACTTCTTCTGCCATTGAATAGGTCTAAACGAGAATAACGTATATCTATAAAAGACTGAACAAGACTTTTTTTTATCTTTACAGTTTTAGGATACCCTTTAAGTCTCGTCTATATACAACATAGAACATTTTCGTGATATGGTCCTGTATGATAAACTTAAGACAAAATCTGTAGTGTCTACCAAATATATATGTATATATAAACTGTCGTTTCTTCCTTTATCGTTGGGTGAGGTCACAAGAAAGGACGTCTTAAGGTGCTGTTCCCTCCAACGCTCCTCAGCCCGTACTGACTCACTGATTGTGTGTATAAACTGTTGTCGAATATATTGTAATTTAGGTCAAATATTTGTATTATACATCCGTTTTTTAATGACACCACTTAGTCCACTACAAATTTTAAAAAAGATCGAAATTGTAATCCATTAAGATTCATCGTACTTATTACCAGTTTATATATATATAATTTTATATATTATTTATATATAGTACATATAAATTTATATATAATTTCGAACTTATATATATATCATATAAAAACATGAATTATTTTTATAAAGTACCTTTTACATACCCTTTGGAGTGATGTAAGTAAAAGTACTACTTTTGACAATTCAAAATAATCATTATTATGAGTGGAGGTGTCCTCATTTTACGATTTTTTTTTTTTTTGGGTTTTTTGTAAACTCTCCTTTTAAAATGGATTAAATTATTTAGAGTTATTTGGGGAAATAAAAAAAAATTTAAAGAGTAATTTAAGAACTTCACTGGAAGACTTTGTCTGTAATAATAGGAATTTCTAATTTTATTGTTGTTTTTTATATTATAGTTATTCTTTTGGGTCCTTGTGTTTCAACCAATTCATAAACCAAGTCTCTAGACTCTCACGACATCACGACTTACGATTATGAGGGAAAGTGTCGAACCTTCAGTTGAAACGTTTAACATTCCTTAGGAGTGAAGAAAGGAAGTGGGAAGTGAGTTTCCTTCCTGGCTTCTTAACATTTAAAGTTTTAATTTAGGAGATAAGTACCAAAATTGAAAGATCTTATAGTATGAGTTTTAACACACAAATGGGACTTGAATTACTCCTACTGAACACGTTTAGTGAAATTTTCCCTTTCTATTATGTCATGAATCCCAGAAACGTCCACCGAGTCACCATTTCTTAAACGGATGGTCACGACCTCTACGTCCTCTTCATCAAATCTAGGGACCCGGACCTTCCGCCGAATCTCCTCTTTTACCGTTGGGTGATCATGAGAACGGACCCTTTAGGGTGCCTGTCTCCTTGGACTACCCGACAATGTCACGTATCTAGGCGTCTCAGTCTGTGCTGGCTCGGGTGTAAGTGTGTGTCATAAATTAATAGAAGTATTACCTATTTATAATTACAATGAATCTTTATAAAAATTTCTTGAGTGTTATTATATATTTGTCATTTTAGTAATAAAGGGGGGCTTCCATTTTAAAAATTTTAATACAATAGTTCTTCTGAGTGTCAAATCTGTCAAATCAAAAGACACGGACCACAAGGACTAACACAAGTCACCTATTCTTAATGACAGACGATTTGAGGAGAACTTCACCTTGTTCAAATTCGAGTCTAAATTCTAGGGACCTATAACTACTGGGAATGTCTTTATCGAGACTTGTTCATTATCCTAACTCTATTCTCTTAATTGTTTTGGACAAGCAATTGTCACACCGTTTTTTTATTTGACTTTTTTTTATCTCGAAGCTCAGGACACTGTTCGTGTCAGAAACCAGCGGTTATAACGTAATAAACTCTTCTTCTAATAAAGAAAAATCGTATCCGACAATTACTAAGAGTCTTTAAGTGTACAGTAAAAGACTTTCTTTTTTTAGTCAAAAAGACTAGTTCTTTTAAAAGAAAACCGGGGTTGTCATTATCGATAGGAAGACTTGTTGAAGAAAACCGTATCAGGTAGAAAAGGAGAATTTAACCAGTTTGTTGGTAAAGAACAGGGAAAAATCACGGGACTTTACAGAATACATAAATTTTGTAGACGATCAAGAATAAGAAAACAAAACCACTTTTTTTTAACATCTTTTCAAACTTATGTCAAAAATCATTACAAATACTGAAAACGAAACATAGAGGGTAGACGAAATAGTATAGAAAGGGACAAGAATAAACAAAGAAATTCCATCAGCGAAGTGAAAAGAAGGTACATGGTAAGTTTTGTTACTTGAAATTAAGTATTTGTTTAAATGACCGACGGGGGAGAAACGATCCCTTACGAAAGTTTTGCAATAACGTCAGAAACCTATAATCTGAAAATGTCACTCGGGCAACCAAGTTCCGATGGGGTATCTTACCTATAAGATACTAGATTCTCATCAGTCGAATAGATATCGAATATTCTATGTGGTTTACTCACTCTCTGTCGTTCATGCACTCAAAAATAAATAATGTTATTTTACTTATACCTAAGTAATCAGGGTATTTGTACACAACTCGTGGATAAAATATAGTTCGTTCGTCATGGATCCATGACTCCTATGTTTCTTTTAATCCGGGCTAAGGGATATAGTACCCCGAATCGGGTCGTTTCCTCTATTCGTTCATTTTCGTATTATGTGTTTTAGTCTTCACACATTCTCTATAAGACATCATATGTGTCTTAAGTAAAAATAGAAAAATAGAAAATAGAAAAAGAACATGTCCGAAAATTATTATAAAAAATCCAACCGTCTCAGTAAATACCCACATAAACTAAAGACTTGAAATCAAAATAACAAAAGAGGAAACACAAAAAGGAGTAACAACGATCAAAAATGGTAATTTTTTAAGAAAAGGACAAAATTTTCTACATCCCTTTCATCTATCTACACAAATTTAACGGTAGAAAAAAGATTGTGGAAAGTAGAAGTACCGGTTTAAAGTGTGGATTGAAACGGTTTCATCCTTTTAATTGAATGAGATACGAATTTTGACCCTTAAACATTAAACCTTCTCCTGTTTATGATTACATATTATAATTACCGTTAAGTTTACTTTTTTAGATTTAAGTATACAATATTCCAAATCGAGTTTGGTAAAACGAAGTCCAGTGAAGTCGGTTACCTGACCGTATTAAACCGTTTCCAGTGTGGGAACCAAATTAGTCGAAATCGGTCTTCCGTTTCTATACACTAGATTTTTCCTGATGGAGAAGTTTTTCCCGACCCCGTGAAAACCAATATTTCCGGTATCCACTTACTGTAGTAAATATGATTTTATTTAGGAAGGAATAAAACTCGAGTCTTTGTAGAGAAAGTGAGAACTTTATTGTTTTATCTTAAATGTGGACACTCTTTTACAACCTTCGATCTGATTTTACGGTTTCACTGAAGTGAAGTCAAGTCATCGAGTCAACACAGACTATAAACGGTGGGGTACTTAGTGTCGTGCGGTCCGGAGGGACAGGTAGTGGTTGAGGGACTCAAATGGGTTTGAGTACAGGTAGCTCAGTCACTACGGTAGGTCGGTAGAGAAGGAGACAGTAGGGTAAGAAGAGGACGGGGATTAGGGAGGGTTGTAGTCCCAGAAAAGTTTAGTCAGTCGAGAAGTGTAGTCCACCGGTTTCATAACCTCAAAGTCGAAGTCGTAGTCAGGAAGGTTACTTGTGGGTCCTGACTAGAGGAAATCCTACCTGACCAACCTAGAGGAACGTCAGGTTCCCTGAGAGTTCTCAGAAGAGGTTTTGGTGTCAAGTTTTCGTAGTTAAGAAGACACGAGTTGAAAGAAGTGTCAGGTTGAGAGTGTAGGTATGTACTGGTGACCTTTTTGGTATCGAAACTGATCTGTCTGGAAACAACCGTTTCATTACAGACGAAAACTTATATGATAGATCCAACCAGTATTGAAAGGAAGGTTCCTCATTCGTAGAAAATTAAAGTACCGACGTTAGTGGTAGACGTCACTAAAACCTCGGTTCTTTATATTTCAGATTGTGACAAAGGTGTCAAAGGGGTAGATAAAGGGTACTTCACTACCCTGACCTACGGTACTAGAAGCAAAAGACTTACAACTCGAAATTCGGTTGGAAAAGTGAGAGGAGAAAGTGAAAGTAGTTCTCCGAAAAATCAAGGAGAAGTGAAAGACGGTATTCCCACCACAGTGGACGTATAGACTCCAATAACTATAAAGAGGACCGTTAGAACTAAGGTCGAAGACGAAGGAGGTCGGGTCGCAAAGAGTACTACATGAGACGTATATTCAATTTATTCGTCCCACTGTTATACGTCGGAGCTGCATGAGGAAAAGGATAAACCTTGGTCAGATAACAAGGTACAGGTCAAGATTGACACCGAAGGACCGGACGTATATCCAAAGAGTTCTCCGTCCAGTCCACCAGACCATAAGGGTAGAGAGAGTCTTAAAAGGTGTCAAATAACACTAGGTGTGTCAGTTTCCGAAACCGTATCAGTATTTCGTCTTTATCTACAAAAAGACCTTGAGAGAACGAAAAAGCTACTAGACCGTCTACAACCGTTAAACCAGAGACCAAGGAGACGGAAAAGACTTTGGTCGAACTTGCAAACTTTCAAGTGGTAAGTACATAACGACTTCGGACCGAACCTCTTAAAACTCGTAATGAAATGATCGTACACTCTACTCACGTTAACACGGTATCAAACTCGTAAGAAACCGTAACGGAAAGAAACCCTAACCTTACTTTTGACTGGAAAAGGTCAGGACACCGGTGACTGTCTTACACTAGGTGACCTCTTCCCTTACCGTTTGGTGAAGTCATAAGAACGGAACTCTTGGGGTACTTGTCATACTTTTCCGTTTTACTATCCTATGACTTTCTCTTTGAGGGGGTCCAACTATTCACGGGTTATACGATGACCTCCAGTCACCTCTTTCTTGAGGTCTTTCTTACTTCCCTACCTCGGTTTCGTTTTGTTATGGGTCAACACCTACACTGACCACTATCTTCGTTCCAGACTACGACATTTCTCGTTATAACGTAACCTTTGACCTTACAATCCAGGTACTTAGTTCCGTTTAACCTTCACCAGTTTGTCCTCTATCGTTCTCACTTGAAGTTGTAAGATCCTTAGTCACTTGATTCCACCTGACCTTACCCACTTAAATTGAGTCTGCTGGTAATATAGACGATGAGACCCGTCCTTAGGGAATCTTCTTTACCTCATCGGTAGTACTAGTTGTTTTCTCAAGCTTGACGTCATGAACCTACGTTAGAGTTTTTCCTGTCTTACTAGAAACAAACAAAGGTTCCGTTTAGTAAGTCATAGTACCATTAGGTTCGGATACGGGGTCGGTCATTGTGACTTCTTCGACTTCAACTTACCAAGACACTTCTGGATGTTCCGGAAAATCTTGATTGTGGGTTTTTTCTACAGGAAAAGTAATATCCCCTGATCTTACGTTTTCATCCTTCAGTTCTTTGTGGACCTCATTGTCCGTTTAAACCGGAACCTCATGCCTTACTTCGTCCTGTTTCCGATTATCTCAAAACGGTTCTCTTGCGTGACCAGTATCGTTTGTGGGAGATGGTTGTTGTGTTCTCTTCTGAGATGTGTACCTGTAGTGGTCTACCAGTTGTGACTTTAGTCTAACTAATATAAGAAACGTCGGTTTGTATCTCTTCGAGATATGTCAGTCGTTTTTGTTCTGACCCTCGACTGACACCGAGTCTAGTACTTGAGGAATAACGGTTTAAGTCTGAATTTAACTTCTTTCATCCCTTTTGGTGATCTGGTAAGTCCATACTGGATTTAGTTTAGACAATACTAATATGTCACCTTCACTCTTTATCTAAATTCCCTGATCTAGACTATCTGGTTTACGGACTATTTGATACCTGTCTCCAAGCACTGTAATATATCCTCTGTCCCTAGATCTGGTAGAGGTACCTTTTATTTACGTTTTTTTGTTTTACCGACAGACCCCTCCGGAATTTTATCGGCACCTTTCTTCTCTTCGCTTTTCGTTTCCTCTTTTCCTTTCTATATTCGCAGACTTACGTCTCAAGGTTTCTTATCATTCCTCTCTATTCTTTCGGAAGGAGTCGCTAGTTACGTTTCTTTATCTCCTTTTGTTGTCTTACCCTTTCTGATCTCTAGAGAAGTTCTTTTAATCTCTATGGTCCCCTTGAAAAGTACCTTTCTACCCGAGTTATTTCCTGTCTTTACCAGACCTGGATTGTCTTCGTCTTCTATAATTCTTCTCCACCGTTCTTATGTGTCTTCTTGATATGTTTTTTCTAGAAGTACTGGGTCTATTAGTGCTACCACACCAGTGAGTGGATCTAGGTCTGTAGGACCTTACACTTCAGTTCACCCGGAATCTTTCGTAGTGATGCTTGTTTCGATCACCTCCACTACCTTAAGGTCAACTCGATAAAGTCTAGGACTTTCTACTTCACTGAATGATCTTACTTTCTCACGACATTAGAGAAGACAAATCATAAAATAAAGGGAAAGGTTATACACAAGAGAAAGAATAAATTTTAAATAAGAGGAACTAACTCCTGTACTTTCTTTTCATTCTTAAAGCAACAAGAAAGAACGTGAAAAGATAAGACGACTTCTCTTCTGGATGTAGAAGGAAGTGACAGAACGAGACTTACATTAAGATTCAGAGGAAAACAAGAATCGAAAAAAAATTAACCTCATATTAACGAAGAACCCGAGATTTTAGTGACGACTACTACCGACGTCGATACTTTAGTCTTTTGTTAACGAAGAACTGTTCTTTCGATGCTGTTTGGATCTGTCACACAACTTTTCGTCTTTGCAATGAGACGGTTGTTTCCAGGTATATCAGTTCCGATACCAGAAGGGTCACCAGAGTGTTGTATGTCGACACTCTCAACCTAACATTTCTTCCGTCTCGTGGTTTCTTAACTACGGAAGCTTGACACCACGACCTCTTCTGAGGACTTTCAAGGAACGTGACGTTCCTCCAGTTTGGTCAGTTAGAATTCCCTTTATTTGGGACTTATGAACAACCTTCCTGACTACGACTTCGACTTCGAGGTCATAAAACCAGCAGACTACGTTTGTCGACTGAGTAACCTTTTCAGGAACTACGACCCTTTCTGACTCCTGTCTTCCTCTTCTCCCGTAATCTTCTACTCTACCGACCTACCGTAGTGACTACGTTACCTGTACTTGAACCCGAGTGAAACCCAATACCACTCCTTGTCCCTCGGGACCGTACGACATCAAGTGCCCCAACGTTTCTCAGTCTGTGCTGATTCGCTGACTTGTTGTTGTATCAACGAAATGTTATAACACAATCAAAGACGACACGTCGTTTCACTTAGTCGACGTGTATATGTATATAGGGGAGAAAAAGTGTAAAGGAAGAACAAGTCCAGTGACGTCTGGTGACTCATCTCAAGGGACACGATATGGTAGACAAGAGTAATCAGTAGACAAAATATGTATCATCACAAATATATAGTCAGGGTTAGATGGTTAAGTAGGGTGGGTGTGGGCGGAGAGGGTCGGGGGCCAAGTATCCAAACAACAGATACAGACACAGCAATAAAGACGAAACGTTTATCCAAGCAGATATGGGAGTCGGTGGTCCCCTCGGGAACTACTTTATAACAACAACAACAAATTAGTGATTCAACACAGGTCGAGAAAACACTGGGGTACTTGATATCGGACGGCTCGAGGAGACAGGTACCCTAAAAGATCCGTTCTTATGACCCGACCCAATGGTAAAGGAAGCGGACCACTAGAAGGACTGTGTCCCTAACTTAAATGTAGAAGACGTGTGTAGACGTAAAGTCCGTCTAAGAAATGGTGACTACGTAGACCCTTCGGGGATTCACTTTGTTATGAGTCGGTATCTTTCCCTCTCTTATCATGGTAAATTTCTCTACACCTATCTAGATCTCTGACAAGAGTCGTAAAAAACACTTTGAATCAGATAAAACCTGACATCATAAAGATTCTAATTAAATAGTATGAATTAACGTACGAAAGAAAGGTTTCTATGGGAAATTGTTTAGACTTAAGTAAACTTATGAGGGGTACTACGACATGTTAATGGGTGAAATAGAAAGTGGAAAGAAGCATTATTCACCTCTCCCAATAACAGTCTTAAAATAAAACAGTGGAGGTCTAATAAAAGGGACAATCTCAGGACCCGGTAACTCACAACAGACTGAGAAAAGATATTTAGACGTCATACATAAGAGAACGTGAGTCGGAAAGGAAAGAAAAGGAACCATTCAAGACTTCAGGGAATCAATAAAGGAAAACTTCCAAGGGTTGTGAAGGAACAACGAATGATCAAAAAGAAATGACCGATCTTAATGGAGACCCCATCGTTAAGTGAATCAAAGTAGGTGACAGAAGACTTTTATAACAGTTGTTTTCATCAGTTCTGTAAAAGCAAACGTGACTTCCTTCGTTGATTCTTTATCTACGAGGTATCGATCTGATACAATCAAAATAATAGAGATATCCCTTGTAAGATTAGAGAGTGAAATAGACACGACATGTACAATTATAGTGGTAGTGGAATAAAGACAACGAAGAAACGAATACGGTATTCTCTCAAGGGAAAAGTCCGTATACCTAAAGGTTTACGAAGAAAAGACCCCCCCGTACATCTTACTAGAGACGTGGAAGTTTTATAGAATACAAAAATTTGTACAAAATAATAATAAAGAAAGGACTCAAGACAATGTGGTTTACAACCATCTTTTACGGTTCTACACAAATGAACGAAGATAACTTTAAAATTTAAATTGAATAATGGATATAAGGTATATTGTCAAATATCTTCGTCTAATGCAGACCATATCACCTCCTCGTCACCTAAACTTTAAATTCAATCTTACGACTAACAGTAAAGAACCAAAATACTGGTAATTAATCGACCATTTGGAGAGATTTTATCGTAAGAGTCATTTTCCTTATCAAAGAAAGTGTATAAAAACACTCCTAATCTATATTAAATCACAGTGTTGAAAACTTCAGAGTAAATTTATACGATAGTATAAATGTAGAATAAGGGTTAACAAAACTTAAAAGAAACTTAAGGGTACTTAGAAATTGGGACGAGGAGAAAGTCGACATAAGGACTTTCGAAAGTTCTTTAATATGAAATGTTGACTAACATAAAAAAGGATGAAAAATTTTGACAAATTTAAAAGTAACTAAACTAACACTTGAGAGGTCTTTTTTACGAAAACGTTAGGATACCGATATGAGAACAGTATCCGGGTCTCATTGGTTTGTGTGTGTTCTGTGTGTTCTCTTCTGTGTGCTCTCTTTTTCTCTTTCCATAGTTTTGAATAATTATTTTTTCTTAATATTTTGTGTTTGCTCGTTCTCTTCTTTCGCATCTACTTTCTGAACATTCCGGCGTCTTTCATTAATTGTTTTACCGTTGTGATTCAGGAAGGACTAATTATTAATGAAATTTACATCTACCTGACTTAAGGAGCTAGTTTTCTGTAGCTCATCCACTTACCTATTATTTTCTATAAGTTGATATAAAACAAATATTCTCTGAGTGAGTGAAATCTAAATACCCGTATGTATCCACTTTCACTTTCATATTTTTATTCTATAAGGGACGTTTATCATTGGATTTCTATTGACCCCACTGATATGAATATATTTTATCTGAAATTCATTTTTTGACAGTGTTCTCTATTTCTTTCTATAATATATTACTATTTTCTCAGTGGAACAATCTTTCTATTGTTAATATTTATATATACGTGGGTTGTAATTCCGTACCTTCATATATTTCATTTGTAACTGTCTTCTCTCTTTACGTATCGTTATTTTCTTACCAACAACAACAAGTCAGTGATCCAGTACAGGCTGAGACACTGGGGTACCTGACGTCGTGTGGTTCGAAGGGTCAGGAAGTGATAAAGGGTTTCAAACGAGTTTAAGTATAGGTGACTCAACCACTACGATAGATTGACAGAGTAGGAGACGGAGGGGGAAGAGAAAACCAAAAGTCTTATTACCATCTTCTGAAGTTATGAGGTGAAAATTATTACCTATCTTGTAAATCTGTCTTTTAGTTATTTCTTTGTCGGTTGAACTTGTTGTACCATCTAATTTAACTGGTTATTATCCGTATATTCTTGTAAGAGAGGTTGTTGTCGTTTTATACGTAGGAAGAGTTTGTGTGTACCTTGTACAATCTAGAGTTCGGTTTAGAAATTTTTTAATCCTTCCAACTTTAGTATGTTTCATATAAAAGACTGGTATCACTTTACTTTGATCTTTAGTTTTCGTCTTCTTTTCGACTTTTTAAGTGACTCTACACCTTTAATTTGTTGTGTGAGAACTTATTGGTTACCCAGTTTCTTCATTAGTTTTCTATGTAATCTTTTATAGAGTTTTGTTCACTTTTTCTTTTATATTATACGGTTTTTAATACTCTACGTGATTTTATTTACAATTAACCCTTCAAATATCACTATTTACGGATGTAAATTTTTCCTTCTTTTTGGAGTTTACTTTTCGGACTGATATGGAGTTTTTGACCTTTTTCTTGTTTCAATCGTCTTCCCTCCTTCATCATTTTTGATTTCGTCTTCATTTGTTTTAATTCTTGTCTTCTTAAATTGTTTTGTCTCAATAAAAAATTTGTATTTTAATATTGTTTTTTGGATCTCTTCTGACTCTATTTTAGTCTTTACCTTTGTCTCTGTAATGTTGACTATAATATTTTTATTTTTACTAATATATTCTAATGATACTTGATAATATATGGTTGTTTAACCTATCAGACTTACTTTATCTATTTAATGATTTTTGTATGTGAGATGTTTCTGATTTAGTACTTCTTTATCTTTTATATTTGTCATTGAGTATCCTCTCACTTAGTCATTAGTTGTTAGAGGGTTTTTCATTTCGGTCTACTGAAATAACCACTTAAGACGGTTCGTAAATTACTTCTTAATTGTGGTAGGAAGAGTTAGAGAAGACTTTTTAATTTCTCCTCCCTTGTGAAGGTTTGAAAATTACTCCGGTCGTAATGGGATTATTATCTCGGTTTATTTCTCTGATGTGCTTTTATTTTGATGTCCGGTTATAGGAAACACTTGTATCTATGCTATTTGACAATTGTTTTATAATTGTTTGACTTAAATTGGAATGTAAGTTTCCTAGTATGGTATTAGTTAACCTTAAATGGACACCTTAAGTTTCTATCAAGTTGTATACTTTTACTTAATACACTTTATAGTGTAATTGTATCATTTCTTATTTTGGTGTACTATTAGAGTTATCTGCGACTTTCTCGTAAAATGTTTTAAGTTGTGGGAAAGTACTATTTTCGAGAGTGATTTGATCTTTATTTTCCGATCGAGTTGTATTCCGGTATATACTTTTAGGTGTCGATTGTAGTATGTTTTATCACTTTTTGACTTTCGATAAGGATAGTCTGGGTCTTCTTTCGTTCTTACAGGTAAGAACGGGACAGATAAGACTTATCATAACCGTTGAGATCGGTCTCGTTTACCCGTTATTTCTCTTAATTTCCGTAGATTTGACTCTTCCTTCTTCATTTTAATGAACAAACGTCAAATGTACAAGAATATACATCTATTAGGATACCCAAAGTGACTTGTCGATAAGTTCGATTATTTAATTACATTTGAACGTATTTCAATAATCATTTCAAAATCCTACGTTATACTTATATACGTCGTATGACCCACAAATACAGGGAGGTTTTAAAATGTACAACTTAAAGAGTGGAAGTTCTACTATGATTTTCCCTCATCCCGAAAATTCTCTACTAATCCGGTTCTACTACCTCAACAGTTCTTACTCTAATTACGGAAATATACCATAAAACAATATCGTCGGGGTTGCTTGATTCTGTTGTATGTTTTTCGTCAACGTAGGAATAGGTTGTTGTTCTGATAAATTTTTCCTTTCATTCTTTTATTATGTTATTGTAGTTTTTCTTATCTATGACTCCTTATTTAAATTCCTCCATTTTCTGAATATGACATGTGACTTTTGAAATTTTGTAACTACCTCCTTTAATTTCTTCTGTGTCTATTTATCTGTAGAACACAAGTACCTAATCTTCTTAATTATAATAATTTTACAGGTATGATGGGTTTCACTAGATGTCTAAGTTTTATTAGAGAATAGTTTCAGGGTTACTGAAAAATTTTATCTTTACCTTGTTAGGATTTTAATACATACCACGACCGTTTTCTGTCCGAATATCTGGCTACCTTTTCCTTACCTTTCGGTTGTCTATTTGAGTACGTATATACGAGTTGACTTGAAGTCGTTCCCATGGTACTTATGTTTTATCTCTTTTCTATTAGAGCAGTTGTTTAGTACTTATAGATGTACGTTTTCTTACTGTAATCTAGGAATATGGTATGTGTTGTTAGTTGTGTTTAAACTAATTTCTGAATTTAAAATCTGGACTGTGACAATTTGAGGACATTCCTTTGTATTCCCTTTTCAAAGTACTGTAACTAGAACCGTCACTAAAGTCCCGATATTGTAGTTTTCGTATCCGTCGTTTTCGTTTTTATCTGCTCATCCCGATATAGTTTAATTTTGTAAAGACATAATGTTTCGTTTGTTGTCTTGATTTTATGTTGGATATCTTACCCCTTTTTATTAACATTAGGTACATAGACTATTCCCTAACCATAGATTTTGTATGTTCCTTAAGGAAGTTGAGTTATCCTTTTTCGTCTACTGACCTAAAATTTTACCCATTTACTGTAGTCATCTGTAAAGAGATTTCTTCTGCATGTTTACCGGCTGTCCACACACGATTCTACGAGTTATAGTGGTTCGTAGTTCCTTTATGTTTATTTTTAGTACTACTCTATAGTCTGTGTGAATAATCCAACCGATAATAATTTTTTTTTTCTATTGTTCACATTAACTCGCACATCTCTTTAACCTTAGGAACATAGGACAACCACCCTTACAACTTACCACGTCGGTGATACTTTCTGTCATACCTCCAAGGAATTTTATAATTTTCGACTTTATAGGCTACTAAGTCGTTAGGGCTTCTTGATAAACATGAGGGTACAAGTAACGTCGTAATAAGTATTATCGACTCTTCACCTTTGTCGAATTTACCGGTAGCTACCTACTTATCTATTTCTTTTACACCATATGTACATGTTATTATATAATAAGTCGGAATGTTTTTCTTTCTTTAGGACAGTATATACTGTTGTATCTCCTGTAATACGATTCACTTTAAAAGATCAGTGTCTTCCTGTTTATGAAGTATTAAGATGAATGTGTTCTGTAGTTTTATCAGTTTGTGTATCTTCGTCTCTCATCTTGTCCCTGATAGTCTCCCGCCCCCTTCCTCCTTTATCTCTTAACGTTAATTTTCCCACATTTTAAAGTCTATTCACTCAAGATATCTAGACGATATGTTGTAACATAGATATCAAATTACATAACGTGTGAATTTTAAAACAATCCCATCTAAAATACAATTTACGAGAATGTTATTATTATTAACGTCACAGTCGTTTAGTTTACTATTCTATACTAGTGAACTCCTCGTAAAAAAAGAGGATTTTCGAAACATAAGGAATCAGGAGGTTCCTTAATTTTTATCTTTAATCCTCGTATCTTCTCGTTTTAACTACTTTTTGAAAGAATGATAGTAAAGAGTAGACAACAAGACCGAAGTAAAATAAAAGAACAAACCCCTTTTTTAGAATTTAAGAGAATCGTGGTCATTTTGGTTAAAAACTTAAAAAAATTTCTCGTTGAACCTTACCCAGTAAACAAACACCGGAACAAGGACTTTACCCAGTGTGATGAAAATTACCGGTCGAATGGACGGAGGATATTTTGGACATACGTGCAGTTCTTGTCAATCTTGTCCTGTACCTTTTTACTTGACCAAGGTTTAACCCTTTTCTCATGTCGTTCCGACATATAACAATGAGACGCATAAATTGAATGTACGTCTTATGTAGTACACTTTACAACCCCACCTACTTCGTGTTCGATCTTAGCTCTAATGGTCCTTTTTTTTTTAGTTATTGGAGTCTATACGTCTACTGTGGTGGGAATACGGTCTTTCGTTTCTCCTTGATTTCTCGGAGAACTACTTTCACTTTCTCCTCTCACTTTTTCAACCGAATTTTGAGTTGTAAGTCTTTTGTTTCTAGTACCGTAGGTCAGGGTAGTGAAGTGCCGTTCATCTACCTCTTTGTCCTTTGTCACTACCTGAAATAAAAGAACCCGAGGGTTTAGTACCGTCTACCACTGACGTCGGTACTTAATTTTCTACGAACGAGGAACCTTCTGTTCGATACTGGTTGGGTCTGTCGTATAATTTTTCGTGTCTGTAATGAAAAGTCTGTTTCCAGACAAATCAGTTTCGATCCTAAAAAGTTCATCAGTATATATCTACACTGTCAACCTGGTATTTCTTCCGTTTCGTGGTTTTTTAACTACGAAAACTTGACACCACAACCTCTTATGAGAACTCTCAGGGAACCTGACGTTCAGTTTAGTCAGTCAGGATTTTCTTTAGTTAGGACTTATGACCTTACTGACTACGACTCCACCTTCCAGGTTATGAAACCGATGGACTACGCTTCTCGACTGAATAACCTTTTCGGTTATTCAAATAACCGATGGGGTTACGATCCTTTCTAACTTTCGTTCTCTTCTTCCTCTACTGTCTCCTGCTCTACCAACCTACCGTAGTGACTGAGTTACCTGTACTCAAACTCGTTCGAGGGCTTCCACCACTACCTATTCCTTCGGACTACACGACGTCAGGTACCCCAGTGTTCCTTAACCTGTGATGACTTACTGACTTGTTGTAAAAATTTCCGTTGACCTTTTACAAAGAAAATAGACTATAACATATTGATAAACTTTACAAAGTCCATACTGGATTTAGTTTAGGGAATACTAATATGTCACCTTCACTCTTTATCTAAATTCCCGGATCTAGACTATCTATCTCACGGACTACTTGTACCTTACTCCAAACACTGTAACATGTCCTCTGTCCCTAGTTCTGGTAGGGGTACCTTTTCTTTACGTTTTTTCGTTTTACCGACAGACCCCTCCGGAATGTTTATCGACACTTTTCTTCTCTCACTTTCCGTTTCCTCTTTTCCTTTCTATATTCGTAGACTTACGTCTCAAGGTTTCTTATCGTTCTTTTCTATTTCGGAAGAAGTCGCTAGTTACGTTTCTTTATCTCCTTTTCTTGTCTTACCCTTTCTGATCTCTCGAGAAGTTCTTTTAATCTCTATGGTTCCCTTGTATAGTACGTTTCTACCCGAACTATTTCCTGTCTTTACCATACCTGGATTGTCTTCGTCTTCTATAATTCTTCTCCACCGTTCTTATGTGTCTTGACATGTTTTTTCTAACAGTGCTGGGTCTATTAGTGCTACCACACTAGTGAGTAGATCTCGGTCTATAGGACCTTACACTTCAGTTCTCCCGGAATCTTTCGTAGTGATACTTGTTTCGATCACCTCCACTACCTTAAGGTCAACTCGATAAAGTTTAGGACTTTCTACTACGACACTTTCACGACGTGAGTTATACGGTTGTTTAAACCTTTTGAGTCGTCACCGGTGTCCTGACCTTTTCCAGTCAAAAGTAAGATTGGGGTTTTTTCCGTTACGGTTTCTTACGAGTTTGATGGCGTGTTAACGTGAGTAGAGTGTACGATCATTTCATTACGAGTTTTAAGAGGTTCGGTCCGAAGTCGTTATACACTTGGTACTTGAAGGACTACAAGTTCGACCTAAATCGTTTCCGTCTCCTTGGTCTCTAGTTTAACGGTTGTAGGCGACCTAGTACCTTTTTCGTTCTCTCAAGGTCTTTTTGTACATAAAGACGAAATAACTGATATGGTTTCGGAACACACCTACTGTTATTTGACCTTTTAAGACTTTCTCTACCCTTATGGGCTGGTGGACTGGACGGAGAACTCTTTAGACATACGTCCAGTCCTTCGTTGTCAATCTTGACCTGTACCTTGTCGTCTGACCAAGGTTTATCCTTTTCCTCATGTAGTTCCGAAACATAACAGTGGAACGAATAAATTGAATATACGTCTTTTCATGTAGTACTCTTTACGACCTGACCTTCTTTGTGTTCGACCTTAGTTCTAACGACCCTCTTTGTAGTTATTGGAGTCTATACGTCTACTGTGGTGGGAATACCGTCTTTCACTTCTCCTTGAGTTTTCGGAGAACTACTTTCACTTTCTCCTCTCACTTTTTCAACCGAAGTTCGAGTTGTAAGTCTTTTGCTTCTAGTACCGTAGGTCAGGGTAGTGAAGTACCCTTTATCTACCCCTTTATCACCTTTGTCACAATCTGAAATATAAAGAACCGAGGTTTTAGTGACGTCTACCACTAACGTCGGTACTTAATTTTCTGTGAATGAGGAACCTTCTTTTCAATACTGGTTGGATCTATCGTATAAGTTTTCGTCTCTGTAATGAAACGGTTGATTCCAGGTAGATCAGTTCCGATACCAAAAACGACACTAGTACATACCTACACTCTCAACCCGACACTTCTTCCGACTCACGACTTCTTAACTACGAAAACTTGACACCACAACCTCTTCTGAGAGCTCTCAGGGAACCTGACGTTCCTCTAGGTTGGTTAGGTAACACTTCCTCTAGTTGGGACCCTAAAGAAATCTTCCTGACTACGATTTCGACTTTGAGGTCATGAAACCGGTGGAGTACACTTCTCGACTGAGTAACCTTTTCTAAGACTACGACCCTCCCTAACCCCCGTCCTCCTCTTCCCCTACTGACTCCTACTCTACCGACCTACCGTAGTGGCTGAGCTACCTGCACTCAAACTCACTTGAGTCCCTCAACCACTATCTGTCCCTCCGGACCGCACGACGCTAAGTACCCCAGCGTTTCTCAGCCTGTGCTGACTCACTGACTTGACTTGACTTGTAAACTTTATTATAAAACATTTTAAAAAGATTGTACAGAAAAAACCACCAAGACTTAGTACCAGTATGTAGTTTTAACAGGAACCTCTGAAACCTTTATGCGTAAAGACCGAGGATCACTAATATCCAGTCACTCAAGACCCAGTCAGGACGTAATTTTTTTTTTTTTAAGGGACTACAAAGATTATAGGAAGGTTTAAATTCTCAGTGATAAGATTATAAACTGTCTCCGTTAAAAATATAGGGAGTAGGGTTCATAATCACTTTATCTTTCAAACAAATTAACCAGTTGTCTCCAATTTCATCTTTGGGTTACTGACAGAGAACGGAACACGGGTGGGTCTGATATACCTTACATATAAAAGACGTAATAAAATCGGTTTTACATAGCTTTACTTAAAATAAAGGTTTTAGAGAACGCTCTCTCCAAGATTAAAAAAATTCAAAAAAAAGAAATAAAATAGTCAAACTATATTATACTCCGACAGTAAGATTAGTAGACTTAGATGTGGAGTCAAGAAGATTACTACAGGAGACGAATTGGGCAACCTAGTATAACGTTAAAAATGACTCTCTAATGTCGAAATACCATAGTCATTTAGTTAGTAAAATTATAAGTTTGTATCCCCTGAAGATTTTTCAATAGAGAAAAACTTTACAACGAAAACCAGTCTCCTACACCAAATATACTGTTTTAAACTTTGCATAACTCTGGTTCTGAAGTAAGTACTGGATCATTTGAAAAAGGATAGAAACTTTCTTGACAAAAGACATTTACAACACACGATGTAAGAGATATACTCGTACTTTAGTTCAAAAGAACAAACGATCAATAAGTATAAAGAGTATATGAATAATGAAAAAAATCAAACCAGACAACAAAGTGTTAATACTAATACTTATATTGTCGAACAGAAATGTGAAAACAGTTATAATAAGACTCCCAAAGCAAAAATCCACATCTATCTAAAATTTAACAATTTCGTAGGGTAGATTAATAACAATTAGCATACATAAATGGTGGATATGCATATTGTCAGGAAAAGACAGACCCCGAAAGGGTCACCCAGTTTACTATTTTTCAGACGGACTCCACGTCCTCTGGGCCCAAGTTAGGAACCCAGTCCTTCTAGGGGACCTCTTCCTTTACCGTTGGGTGAGATTATAAAGAGGACCTTTTTAGGGTACCTACCTCCTCGGACCACCCGATATCAAGTACCCCAGTGTTTCTCAGTCTGTGTTGACTCACTGATTGTGAAAGTGAAAGACAGCATTACGGACAACCATCAAAAGTAGACACTGTAGAAAAAAATATAAAAATGAAAATTATAGAAAGAAAGTACGAACTGAGAAAATCCATCATATATCCACGTATGACAGAATATAGGTCAAACGATTACAGAGAAAAAATCAATCTCTTAAATCAGGCACACGTCGACAACACTAATAACTATATAAATTACGATTAGAATAAAACACGAAAGGTACGGAAGACGACAAAATTATTGTAAAAGTACTGAAATAAAAATGGGAAAAGTGAATAACGGTTTAGAAATTCAACTAACATGAAAGAAATTAGGGAACATAAGGGTCCATCAGGATCACCATTTCTTAGACGGACGGTTACGTCCTCTACGTCCTCTGTACCCAAAGTAGCGTCCCAGCCCTTCTAGGGGACGTCATCCTTTACCGTTGGGTGAGGTGATAAGAACGGATCTTTTGAGGTACCTGTTCTCCTCGACCGCCCGATGTCAGGTACCCCAACGTCTCAGTCTGTATTGACTCGTACACACGTGTAGATGAGGGAACATTAACAAAGGAGATTAAACTTTCCGTATATATTCCATAAGTGAGATTTTATATAGAAGATGACTTTATATAAGTTTTCCACGTGTATGGTCTTCCAGTCATTTAAAAGTGTAAATTGATGGTCAGAGGGAGTTGAAAAGGAAAAGGTTATCATTGGTAATAGGATTACGGCATCTAAAATATAAATATTGTGTATATATATAAACGTTCTCATGACCTCACCCAACGGTAAAGGAAGAGGTCCCCTAGAAGGGCTACATCCCTAACTTGGGCCCAGAGGGCGTGACGTCCGTCTGCGAAATGGGAGACTCGGTGGTCCCTTCAGTGGTACATATTTTATACATGTATGTATTTACTGAGAATTCGTATTCTTTCCCCTAAGGGTCTACTGATCACCCAATGTTTTAGGTAGACGTTACGTCCTCTGTGTCCTCTATACCCAAGTCAAGGACCCAACTCTTCTAGGGGACTTCCTCCCGTACCGTTGGGTGAGGTCATAAGAACGGACCTCTCAGGGTACCAGTCTCCTCGGACCGCCCTATGTCAGGTATCCCAATGTTTCTCAACCTGTACTGACTTCACTGAATCGTGTATATGTGAGTTCGTTTTCTTTTATACAAGTTGAAATACGTATTATACTCTTTATTATTTATACTTTTTAATTTTAAGGTATTCTATGGTAAAGAGTGAATTGTCTATTCCTTTTAAAAATTTCGAGCCGTTGTATAAAACAATCGTTCTACACTCATTGACCAAGAAAATATACAACACGACACAAATCAGCGAGTCAGTACAGACCGAGAAACGTTGTGGTACCTGACATCGGGCCATCCGAGGAAACAGGTACCCCTAAGAGATCCGTTCTTATAACCTTACCCAACGATGGGGAAAGAGGTCCCCTAGAAGGGTTGGGTCTCTAGTTTGGATCCAGAGGACGTGACGACCACCTAAGAGATGGTAGAATCGGTGGTCCCTTCGGGACCTTACATTTGACCATGTTTATAACCTTTGTTTTATTCACAAGTAGATATCCTCTAACAAATTTATTTTTCATCATGTACTTCATAAAACCTTCAAATTTTCTCTTTCTAGAGATTCCAAATATACCTCACTAAAAGTCCTATATAATGAATCACTCTCTTCGTCTTATTTTTAACATTCGTCAGGTATTATGCGCTAGAAAACACGTCCTTTCCTCTATATCCTTTTATCTGCACGTAGATAAATAAAAAGGTTTTATAACCTTTTAAAAAAAAGGAAGATATGTTCTTCCTTTTCGGTTCTTCGTTTATTCCAACCTATAGATGGCCTGACTAGTCCTTACTTCCTGACCCCTACTCTCTCACTGAGGAGAGGTTCATATTTAAAAGTACGTCAAAACTGAGAGTATTAGTGTGATTATAGAATGTATGAGTTTACCTTCGGTGTTTCTTTTCATTTTGGTTATTCTTACTCCCCTTAGATTTTACCTTATGTTTATCTTTTTTTTCACTTTGATTCAACAAAGTCTACTTTTTAACTTGGTGTAACTTCCACTCCCTGTTGTTCCGGTTCATTGAAAAACTATGTCGTAAAACTTTTGAATTGGAATCTTATTTACGGTTTTCTTGACATGTGTCTACAACTTGAGAATAAGTCATCCTAACAATAAAACGTCACAACAACCAATAGTCAAACAATGACACAAGACGATTGTCTTACTTTCTTCAGACCGAAGAGTGTCGACAACTGTCATCACATCAGACATCACCCCCTTCACTAAAACCTAACCCTAAACTCCATAGTCACACTTGGGTACCAAACAAGATATAGATAATTTAATGGATAGTAGATAGACATTAGATAGACAGATAGTAGAAAGATGGATGGATCGTCACACGAACATATCTATGTTTGTGTGTATATATGTAAAAGATCGAGACAAGATAATTTAATAGATAGATAGTAGATAGATATTAGGCAGATAGAGAGAAAGTAGAAGATGGATGTGGATCATCACACGTACACATATATGTTCATGTGTATATATACACAAGATCGAGACACATGACTCCCGTATCTTAGTTGTGAGGACATAGGCACTCCTGATGTGTTTAGGTCTAAAGATTTATTGTAACACTGATTTTCCTTGGTCCCGAGGAACCCTTTCTTTCTTTTCGACCTAGTCTCTTTGGGTGTCTCATTCGGACCTTATAGTAGAATACGACTATTAATTACTTCCAAGTTTTGAGTCCCTTTTTTACATGTTGAACTCTCAACGTTCAATTCAAAATAAACCCCGTTTTACTCTTGACGTCGGGTCCTCTATCGTGGAGTCTATCGAGACTCTTTGACGAGGTTTCACCGTCCACCCTTCCAGTCATATATACACTAAAACCACTTCCGTCTTATACACGTTAGTTCGTGTATCAAAAGGTCTTCCAAAGACGAGAAGACCACTTCGAAAGATGATCAGTACTCCTCGTCGACAGTGGTACTTCCTAAAATCACGAAAAGATCTATCATCATGTATATTCTTAACCCGAGTAATTTTAACCGAGAACTTTTATAGACTTTTAGATAGGACAGTCAAAAGGGGACTCGTGTCTCACGGATCAAAGACGAGAGGTGGGACTTGAGGAAAGTCCCCCAAAATTTCCAGTCGTCGACGTTATCGTGTACTAAATTAGGAACTTCTCTATCTATCGTTCACGGGTACCGTTCACGGTTAAAGATCAACTGTCTTAAACTGAAGTCTTCTACGATCTTCAGTTTTTATTAAAAATTTCCCAAAGTTTATTTTACTGAAAATAAACCTTTTTAGTATTGTTTAAAACTAATTTCCACAAATTTTATTATTAAAACAGAAGACACTTGGATTTATTACTATCAAGAAACTTGACCATGGAGTTGTTTATCGGTCCAATGTTCCGACGACGACGACGACGACGACGATTCAGTGAAGTCAGTACAGGCTGAGACACGCTGGGGTATCTACCGTCGGGTAGTCCGAGGAGACAGGTGCTCTAAGAGATCCGTTCTTATGACCTCACCCATCGGTAAAGGAAGAGAATGTTCCGATCTCAAATGTATAGGATCCTTCCTTTTGTTACGTCAAGTAAAAATCTTCAGTGACTCCTGTCGGATCTCGAGTCCCCCCATCTGACATCGTTCCGACGGACCCAAGTGGTGAACACACTTCACTTCACTTCAACGAGTCAGCACAGGTTGAGAAACACTGGGGCACCTGACATCGGATGGTCCGAGGAGGGAGGTACCCTAAGAGGTCCGTTCTCATGACCTCACCCCACGGTAAAGGAAGAGGTCCCCTAGAAGGGTTGGGTCCCGAACTTGGGCTCAGAGGACGTAAGGTCCGTCTACGAAATTGGAGACTCGGTGGTCCCTTCGGGAATCAGTTTACCGGTATCAACACAATTAGGTGAATGGACTCATTTAGGTACATTTGTGTAAATGTAAACGATTCACCCGTTATGTGGAATCCGTAACGATAAAGGAGAATCTAAATACGTAACACAATAAATTCCCTTGATGGAAAAGACACTTCCACATCTAGGAAAAGGTGGTACTCGTAGAGAATAATGGGAGACTCAACATCAACATCAACGGTCAAATCGTGGACATCAACGGTAAATTCGTGTCCACGAATCTTAAAACACTGAAGATTAACTTCTTTACCAGAATTTCTAACTTTATATTTACCAAGTACTAAGAATCCTTAAGAAAAGAGTATAAAACAAATGTAAACTAAAGTAAGTATATCAAAATAAATTTTTATATAAATGGAAATACGGACAACATCTCATCAATAACAAAATTAAAATGACTCACAAAACCGAAGTAAAGAAGAGAGTTGTTCAACTTATGAAGTGAAAGAAGAACAAACGTACCAGAAACTCTTCAACCTACATTTAGAATGGGAACGAGGAGACATACATCTAAAAGGGGGAGACCGAAGAAAGTCCTAAAAAAGAAATCGAAACTAAAAGATGTCAAAGATATGTCATACTGGACCCCACCGAAAACCCCCGTGAACAAGACGTAAACAGGGTCACAAACCCCTATTAGACAAAACACAAAAAACGAAAGAGAGGATGAGAAAAAAGAGAAACGAAAAGTCAAAACTTTCAAAGAAAACTGTGTCAGAGTTATAGGACTCCTACAACTTATAGGAGTCTAAGAAAGGAGTCGGTACAGGTCAGATGATTACTCTGATAGTTTCCGTAACAAGCAAAGACAATGTCACAAAAACTAGAGATCGTATAGAAAAACTAAGAAAGAATCCTGAAGGGAGAGAGATGTCTGTGATAGGTAAACAAGAAAAAAGTATATATAAAATAAATTACAAAATAGATGATGTATATAAAAAAGACTATATATACTTGTATTTATATACTGATACTTTTTTCAGAGGTGGGTGTATAATGGACTATCGGTGTCGTGTGAAACCCCTTGTGACTAGACTGAAGTAGGAAGATATCAACTTCTTTGACTTAGGTCGGTCCGTTCTTTAAACGTATTCCCGTTTAGTTTTCACTGTCTTTACCCTACTCTTCAGACCAAGGTCGAAAAGTGAACGAAAAATTTTAAGGGGTTTCGTTGCACCATATCACCGTCACAGGGGCTGGTCGACACATAGGAACCTGTTCGATGAATTATAGCGACACGGAGACACAAGGGTAGACATTTTACCCCTATTAACATAAGTAAGTATCTTAACAAAACTTATAATTTACTTAATTAGAAATACTTGGTAATCCCGTGACGGACCATGTATCATTCGTAATATATATAAACACTTATGTGTTCTATCCTGAACATCAGTAGATAGGTCAGTAAGAACGTTTAATAGATGAAAAAATAATCTCCGAAATCACATTGTTAGTGTCAACAAAATTTAAATGTAAAACTTAGACCAAGGCTGTGAACGCGACAGAGAAATTTGACACAATTTACGGGAAATCACAATGAATATTAAAAAACGACTTTCGGTCTGTACTACATGACCCACTTTCCTTGAGGGTCTTTATCCGGAAATTATTACACGACTATTCCATATCCCTTCGTCTGGGATACTATTCCGTAATCGGAAAGTCACTCGGACACAGACTTGACACTTGAAGTGTTCAAGAAGAGTCAGGAGGGGAGGGTGTAAAATCCACCCCGTCTACTAACCTCCCCGACCTTAACTTATGAAAGGAACAGAGAGTACCTTCCGATATCGCCCAGTCCAGTCAAGTCAAGTTAGCGAGTCAACACAGACTGAGAACCGCTGGGGTACGTGACATCGTGTGGTCCGAAGGGACGGGTAGTGGTTGAGGGTCTGAAACGAGTCTTAGTACAGGTAGTTTAGCCACTACGGTAGGTTGGTAGAATAGGAGACTACAGGAGAAGAGGAGAGCGGAAGTTAGAAAGGGTCGTAGTTCCAGAAAAGTTTACTCAGTCAAGAAGTGTAGTCCACCGGTTTGATAACTTCAAAGTCCAAGTCGTAGTCAGGAAGGTCACTTATAAGTCCTTACTAAAGGAAATCCTAGCTGACCAAACTAGAGGAACGTCAAGGTCCCTGAGAGTTCTCAGAAGAGATTGTGGTGTCAAATTTTCGTAGTTAAGAAACCGTGAGTCGAAAGAAATATCAGGTTGAGTGTAGGTATGTGTTGATGACCTTTTTGGTATTGAAACTGATCTACCTGGAAACAGTCGTTTCATTACCGAGACGAAAAATTATACGACAGATCCAACCAGTATTTAAAAGAAGGTTCCTTATTCACAGAAAATTAAAGTACCGATGTCAGTGGTAGACTTCAATAAACCCTCGGATTCTTTTATTTTAGACAGTGACAAAGGTAACAAAGGGGTAGATACACGGTACTTCACTACCCTGACCTACGGTACTAGAATCAAAAAACATACAACTCGAAATTCGGTGGAAAAAGTGAGAGGAGAGAATGAAAGTAGTTCTTTTGACTTTCCCCAGTCAATACGACACTATTTTGGGTTTACCCCATCCACGACCATTTTATTAAAGAGAACTCGTGTCCGGAACAGTTTTCTTGTTTTACGAGACGTATAGGGGTTTATCAAAAAGAGAAAGGAACAGTTTTCGGGTTCCTCTAAAAAGAAACTATAAATGAGACTCTTGAACCAACTCAAGGTCTCCATTTTGAGGGGTTTCAAAAAAAAAGAAAAAAAAAGAAAATCCCACCCAGAAAGTTACGTCACTAAGTTTTAAGTACTATATTATTAACCCTTAAACATCTGTCTCTTACTACTCCCAAGACTTCCATAACACTACTCAGTGACAAACTATTCTCTTAGTAAAGGGACCAAGCCACTAGGTCACCGGACTTCAAAGATTGAGAGTCTGAACAGATGTAACAATAACAACAAGTCAGACGACTCAGTACAGACTGAGAAACGTAGGGGAACCTGACATCGGGAGGTCTGAGGAGACAGGTACCCTAAAGGGTCCGTTCTTATGACCTCATCCGGCTGTAAAAGAAGAAATACAGATGTAACTCGGAAGTCGTCGAATAGATAACGTCAAGTCTAAAAAGATGGGACGATGATCAAGACTTTCGAAGACGACAACCCAAAGACGAGACTATCAACACTAAGAAAGACGGACAAAGAGGTCCCACCCTTTTTTACCAAACAGACTCTGGAGTGAAGAGACTGTCTAGAGTCTTCTCAACAACTATAAAGTCAAACAAGTCTAGAAACGAACAATCCTGTCTTACCGTTGAAAGTTCGAAGAATGTGTGACCTGGTCTTTGGTGTTCAAGGGAACCAAATAAAGAATAGAAACCCTTAGAATCAAAACTTTCCAATCATTTAGTTGAACTTGTATAACTCGGTATTAAAAAGACAAATCTTTTATGACAGTAGACATCTTACAACAAAACAAAGGATAACGACGACATTGTTTAATGGAGTTTGAAGGACCGAATTTGGTTAACTTTAGATAAGAGAATACCTACACCTCTGGTCTTCAAACTTTACTCAGAATACCCCGATTTTAGTTCCACAGTCATGTCAACCAAAGAAGTCTTCCGGTCCCTTCTTATGTAAGAACCGGAGAAGGTCAAAGATCTCCGACGACGATAAGTAAGACCGGTGCGACTACAGACGACGTCATTAGTGTACCGGAAGAAGGAAAGACATCAGTTCAGAAGGAGACGACGACGACGGTTCAGGGAAGTCAGCACAGACTGACACGCTGGGGTCTCTGTCGTCGGGTGGTCCGAGGGGGCAGGGACCCTAAGAGGTCCGTTCTTGTGACCTCACCCAACGGTAAAGGAAGAGGTTACGCACTTTCACTTCAGCGAGTCAGCACAGGCTGAGAAGCGCTGGGGTATCTGACGTCGGGTGGTCCGAGGAGACGGGAACCCTAAAAAGTCCATTCTCGCGACCTCACCCCACGGTATCGGAGGAGGTTCAGTAGGAGATGAAAAGAGAATTTTCCTATGAACGTTAACATGTATCCCGGACGGACCTATTAAATCCTTTTAGAGAGGTAGAGTCTTAAGAATTAGTATAGACGTTTTAAGAAAGACGGTACATTCCATTGTAAGGGTCCAATGTCCCAAATCTTGGACCTATAGACTCGCAGTAATAAGTAAGATGGTGGTTACACAAATCTTTTCATAGTAAAGGAGAAGACTAATAATTTACATGGAACTTGTTAAAAATACTTACCTACCGTGATCCAAAGTAACGTCCTGTCTTATTTATTATTATTCACGACGTATCCATCGTCTCCCTTTGCGAAACAGTAAAGAACTGACTGGTTCTGTCACTAAATTCTAGAGTCAAAATTATTGTTCTCTTTTTTGTTCACCTATACGTGTCTAAAAAAAAGGGTGTCTAAAAACATCTACAAACCAATTCTATTTAAACATAAAGGGATCGACTAAATTTTTTTTACCACCGCTCGAAGATATGTATGCTGGTCTTACATTGCACAACTGACTTTTTTCTACGTACTGGATTTTCAACTCTCAATACAAAGTAAACCTCCTGTAAGGATCCTGAAGTTCGGACCCTTTGTTGAAGAGTCTATTGTGACTCTTTTGACAAGACTTCTCCTTCTCCCCTTCGGGATTGTATATCCTCAAAAACGTTTCAACCTCGTTTTCCAATGACAATTGTTTCCTTTTGATCTATAGAGTTCAACTCCTTAAATCACGAAAAGAGACATCCCCCTCTACGCTCTAAGACCCGAGTGACTTTAGTAAGGAAACTATAAGTAGAAGCGACAGACCCTGGTCATAGGACACAAAAGAGTAGGACTCAAAGGAACCTGACGCGGTAACACCCATTGATGGGAGACTACTGACGATTTACCGTCCGTAAGGAAGAAAGGTAAGACTCAAGGGAGTTCCAAGTGGTAGTCCCACCGGTTTTGGTAACTACCGACGGTGTAGGAAAAAAATGACTACACCGTCCGTAATAAAATAAAGGTACACACGATAAAAGTTGTTCTAGTAACGGGGAGAAGGGAAGGTATATCCGGGACGTCCTGACACAACGGTAAAACTAAAACTAAATTTATAAAACAGGTTTATTTCATAAAATCCTGTCTTATACACTTTTCCCGTACATTATATTAAAAGGGTCCTAGAATTAAGGGAAGTCTTATTGAAATATCGAAATCTAGAATTACTGAGATCCAGACCAGGTTCTTAGTCTTTATGTTTCGACCTTTACTACTCTCCCATCACCGTATTTTCGTATTGTGAAGGTTCATAAATTCCTTTTTTATAGAAAATCACCCATAAATACCTCAAAGTCCTATTAGTGACTCTTCGTTGTAAACTCTACAGACTGTTTTGTTACTTTTATTGAAGTTTGAAATACTTATCAACTTTCAATCCAAATTTACTTTCGAACAGACTTGAAGTTTTATCACTTAAACCGCACTCTTCAGATATTAATAACAGTAGTCTACGCTCCAGGGGGTCGGTGGTAATACAATTTAATTTGGGAGACTCACGACACAAATAGAAAGACCAAGAAATACACCACCTCCTTCCTCTCAAGTCCCTATCAATACCATTTCGGACTCACGAAGGGGAAGTAACAAGTGTAAAAACAAAATCACTCGTCCCGGTTATATTTGTAAGTTTCACATTTGAGAGGATATCCCCTTCCTTAAAAGTTCACTTGGTCATAAAAGTTTCCCGTAAAAAGTGTCACTCTCGGGTCTGGCATTTCTTCCGTCACCATCCATAGTTCAACCTCCTTTTTTTTTTTTTAGTGGTACTTTTGTCGTTACGTTTATATATCTATATTTCTGACCTATTGTAACGACTGGACCCTTTTCGACGTCAAAATTTTTATGGAATGAACTATATAATGGGTATACTGTTAAAATTTTTCGTTCTATTTTTGTATGGGTCTTGTGTAGCGGTATGTCAGTATACTATACTTCAATCAGATGGGGTCACTACAGTGACGACCCAAGTCTGGTAAGATCCTTTTCTGAGACACCTATCTATCTCCATGTAACACGGAAGACCAAAATACCACAACCTTAAGTCTGATGTATTTAATATTAAACAAATACAGACGAGAAACACAATTTAATTTTCTTCAACCTAACGGATCTGTTACTCATAAAACGAACTTGCTCAGACGATTTTCTTCGATCATAAATATTACAGTACTTAGTGTGATTTTTGAAGGGAAATACTTTCTTTTTTACGTTTCGTTGCCAGCTAATGTCTAACTCACTTTTATCTTACTAATTCTCCAACCCGAAGTCTCCGTCTGTTCTCTGTACGAATGTAAGACCGACACAGCGAATGACAGCACATTAAAATCCGTTTAACGAATCTAAGAAGTGTGGGACATAAAAGAGTAAACTCATTATTATTATTGTCGTTGTCGTTATTGTTATATATCGTCGTGGTTGAAGTTGTCACAAAACGTCTTTCATTTTCATAACTACATATACGTGGGGTACTAACGAGTTACTTATCGGAAACCATGCTAATAACAACGACTCACTTGAAGTGCCAGGTCTAAGGTGTCTGAGATCAGTCACGGGATAAGGGTCGTTTCCCCCTCTCCTTACAGTCTTACACCTTCTACGGTAGTCGGAGTTTTCGAAGCATTTAGAGAAACACTAGATAGAAACTCTTGTAGAAAGTGTTGAAAAAGGTTTACATTCAATTATGGTAAACATAAAGGACATATAACCCTTTACGAAATATTTAAATACAAAATTAAACTTTGTAAAGGAAAATAGACTGTAAGGCCGGCGATATTGAAATTTCGTACAGATGAACGGGACCCTAAAATACTAAATCCTTCATACTTACAGTAAAGGTAATTGATAAGTGTTGACTTTTTTTTGTTCGAACAAACTTGAAAATGACACAAGGTCCATGACACTATTCGTAAAATGCATGAAAAACAGTAAATCAGAAGTTTTATCAGAATACTCCGTCCGTTATAATAAGAAATTTCTTTCACAAATTTACATACCACGCAGATCCGGGGTCACAAGAACTATTAAAAATCACTCATAAGGCTACCATCGGAAAATAGATGATATCAAAAAAATGCCAATTCGTGAATCTCGATATTAATTTTCGACACATAACTTGGCCAACAACTGTGTTCGACACTTAATACTTTCTGGAACCAAGGTCAGGACTGAGATTTGATCACAAGTGGAACCTATTTGACGAATTGGAATAACAAGTCAACGACTCGACACAGACTGAGAAGCACTACGGTCCGAGGAGACAGGAGGTGAGACAGGACCTCAAACGAGTCTAAGTACAGGTGACTCAGTCATTACGATAGATTGGTAGAGTAGGAGACGACACGGAAGAGGATAACGGAAGTCAGAAAGGGTCGTAGTCCCAGAAAAGGTCCCTCAACCCAGAAGTGTAGTCCACCGGTTTCATAACCTCGAAGTCGAAGTCGTTGTCAGGAAGGTTACTTATAAGAACCAACTAAATAGAATCTTAACTACCGAATTGAAACAAGAGAATATATTTACCCCGATTACAATTGATGAAGTTTCTAAATAAAGTTCCTAATTCACTGAGTTAATCATATCACTTATATTCTTCAAACACCATCTTGGACCACGTATTATTCGTGAGTAGATTATCACCAGTAATAAAAACTATTTGTACGTCCCTCAATGACTATCTATTTTGTGTGTGTGTCTCTGTTATCCTTTACGATTCGATTTTTATTACACGAAGTGTCATAAACCTAAATATTAAATTACTCTTTCGTTGTAGACACATAATTTCTTCATGAATTTTTTTATGTTCGTTCCCGAAATATTCCAACATCCTCTATCACTATTTAAGACTCACAACCCCACATCGAGTTTACTCTCCTCCGTCTCTTTTGTCGTGAACTTGACCCGAAACTTTTTATTTTAATACAATGATAAACCTCTTCCCTCTTTTCTCGAAAGGACTACGTCCCTTATCGTACTCATTTTCGGGACTTGATAACTCATGTCATGAGTCCCTTATCACCGATAATACTACACACTACACTGACCTCTTACCTCAAACACCTCTGTAGTTAAATCTTTATTCTGACTTTCTGTCTATATCGGGTCTGACAATTTACGGAACGATTCTTGAAAATTAGAATGACAAATCTTCTGAGACTAATCTTTACACCTTTTATGTAAACCTTTCTATATATCCTATATGGAGCTCCTATATTAAAAAACCTAATTCTTATCCCACACCCTCCCAGCCACTAAGACCTTATGTGAAGATGTTCACGAAACTGTCTTGGACAAAACAATTGAGTGTATTTGGGGTGGACGACCCCGAAACGAACTAACCGTCAGACCATTAGGAGAACACTCTTAATTGACCGTCGAAATAGATATTTATTGTAAGCAAAAGTTCACACTCTATGTCTTCACATCAAAACCACCACTCTCTAACAGGTCGGGTGGTGGAAAAATTTAGGTCTCCATCAGGGATTTAGGTCTCACAAAAAAAATTCAGATCAAACAGTTCGAAAACGTAAGAACAGTGTAAAGATTCTAGAATTCCGTATCAAGTACTTCTTTTACTGAAAAGAACCTCCTTTATACTTGGAGATAATCCTAAGTCCGATAATGAACATAATAATAATCAGATTACGAATTATCACTAAGTTATCCATTGTAACTTAGTGAAAAAAGAAGGTCAAAATAACTCTATATTAACTGTATGTCGTGGCATATTCAAAATTCAACACGTCGTATTACTAGACTGAATGTATGTAGTACTTTAATAACGGTGTCATTCAACCCACTTGTAGGAAGTAGAGTCTGTCTATTTTTTATTTCCTTTTCTTTTTAATAAAACACTACACTTGAGAAATCCTAAATGAGAAAATTGTCGAAAGTATGTGTCGTAAGTCATCACAATTAATATAATTAGTACCACACGTAATGTAAGGATCATAAATAAATAGAATATTGACCTTCACATGGAAAACTAGTGGAAGTAGGTTAGATGAGGTGAGGGGTGGACATGATGTTTAGATTAGAGAAAAAAGAACTCAAATAAAAACTTCATATTAATTGGGTTGACACAATGGTTGTATCAACTTCTTCCTTTACCATTGGGTGAGGTCATAAGAACGGACTTTTTAGGGTACCTGTCTTCTCGGACCACCCGATGTCAAGTACCCTAGTGTCTTAGCCTGTACTGACTCACTGACACGTGAGTACAGTGGTTGTATCACTAGACTATAAAGATATGTAAAGTCTCGCTAGTGACATTATGCATATCAATACACCAGTGCATGCCTACACTCTCAACCTGACACTTCTTTCGACTCGCGGCTTCTTAACTACGAAAACTTGACACCCCAACCTCTTCTGAGGACTCTCAGGGAACCTGACGTTCCTCTAGGTTGGTCAGGTAAGACTTCCTCTAGTCGGGACCCTAAAGAAACCTTCCTTACTACGACTTCGACTTTGAGGTCATGAAACCGGTGGAGTACGCTTCTGAGACCACGACCCTTCCTAACCCCCGTCCTCCTCTTCCCCTGCTGTCTCCTACTCTACCGACCTACCGTAATCACTGAGCTACCTGCACTCGGACTCACTTGAGGCCCTCAACCACTACCTGTCCCTCCGGACCGCACGACGCTAAGTACCCCAGTGTTTCTCAGTCTGTGCTGACTCGTTGACTTGACTTGACTATGCACAGTGGTATGATTCTATAATGTAATAATAATGTAACTTATTTAAAATTATTAAATATTTTGTAAAAGTGACTGTACCAAAGTAAACCTAGAAGTGTTAATGAGTTCACCTCCGTTTCAACAATGTAAATTATCCACTTCTTTGTCTGACTCTCTCCAACTCATTGAACGAGTTCTAGGGTCTCGGTCATTCTCAACTTTGGTCCCGAACCTGAATTTGAGCTGAGGTCTACCCGGAAAAATAAGGTTAATGTGTAGAGATGAAAGAGATCAGTATAAAGATATAGACTATGAATTATAAGTAGACACACATCAGAGGTTATTTATTTGATATTTATAAGATCAAAAAATGGAATTATTAAGAACTACATAGAAAGTCATATCATTTACACGATAATTTCACACTAGTTGTGGAATCCTTCTTTAGACACACAATTAAGTAGCATAACTATCGCAATTCCAACAACTAAAGAATTTATTTTTTTGAAAAATAAAACATAACCCCATATCAACTAATTGTTTGTTACAACACTATCAAAGTCCACTTATCACTTCCCTGAGTCGGTATGTATATGTGCATAGGTAAGAGGGGATTTGAGGGAAGGGTAGGTCCGACGGCGTATTGTGACTCGTCCCTAGGTACACGATATGTCATCCAGGAGCGACCAATAGGTACTGGAAGGGTTTGAGGAATTGATAGGGAAGTCGGGTAGGAAGGAGTACCACTCCCAACAACTAAGAACAAACTAAAGAAAGTAAGAAAAAAAGAAAGACAGAAAAGTACATCGACGCACTGATACAATTCGAATTGACTCAATACTATCTAAAACCGACATTAAAATCTGTTGTGGATAAAACCGAAATAAAAGTTTTGACTACGTAAAATAGTACCGTCAATGTAGAATAGTTGTGACTTTTGATTGTGTTTACTTTATACCTTGACTCCAACTCGTCCTTCGTCATTCCGTCGGTTTATGGACAAAGGTAGGTTCCAGACAAGACGGAAAGGAAAAAATTTCTGTTTATAAAACTTATAGTAGGAAACCGTGACATCTAATTTTTTTAACTAAGAAATGGATTTCATATAACAGAAAATTTACCCCTTTTACCGTCTCTGATTTTCTCTTGGGACGAATCCTGTAGTACTGACGGGGAAAACCTTCCTCGTCGTGACGGGCGAACACCGACGGCAGAAACTGGATCTGGCCGACGATCAAGTTCCTTAGACCGTGGTAAAGGGGAACAAATTCAAATATAATAATGACGAAGAACCCCAGAGAGGACTTCCTCTCAGTACTTTTTCCCGGTACTTTCTCTTCTTAAATCCGTCTTTCCTAGAGTCTTACAGAAACATACAATTTCTCGATAGTATGAGTGACTCTCTTTATGTGTCAAGTGGGCCATTCCTCATCTAACCATAGTTATAACTAACCATAGTCATATAGGAACCTTTCTAGATCATACTACGTTTATTCGTATATTGGACTTTTTCCTGCAGTGGTCTTTTCCCGGTTGACTATTGACGAAAGAGTCTATATGTCCCCCTTTTTTTACTGTAATAGTGACTTGAACAGAGTGAGACATCGTGAGTAAAAAGTGTCAAACCTTCCTAAACTCAATCTCAAATTTTCTCAAATCTATGAGGAAAAAGCCGTTATACAATGAAATCAATTATCAAGGAAAGAAGGAGGGGAGATGGGGTGGGGGGAAAAAATGTAAATAAATCAAAAAATCTTTGTAAAGTTCTATCTTTCACTTATTTTACAAATCGTTGTGTTATTCCCGGAAAGGATTAAGACCAACTCTTCTCCACTTTGTTGGTCAAGTTATAAATGTTTTTTCTTCAATCGTAAAGTCATAGAAATCCACGTCTTGTAAAATAGAGTTTTTTTTTTTTCTTCACTCTTAAATAAACATCATTTCGACAGTTAGAATTTTAAGAAATTTTGTTTCAGTCAGTAGTGTGATGGGAAATAAACGAAGTTAATTAAACATTTGAGGCTACTTTTAAGGGGAGGAAGAGTCTATGAGAGACATAGAATCGAAACCAGTGGTTTCGGTTCAGGGTGTATTTTAAGGGTTCAACGGGTCTCAAAACACAAGTCGGAGACGAGGCAAAGGGAAAGGTACAAACCGAAGAAACGAAATTGACTAGAACGGAACAAGGGTGAACATCTCGTGTGTGACCGGCAAGAAGAACGGGACGACAGACGACACACACGGTAAGGAGGTCGGAGGACCCGTGAGTCGCGAGGGACGTCGAAGAGGAGAAGGGAGCAATAAATGACGAAGGGGAAACTGTCATTCATAAGACGACCTAATTAGATCAGATTTCTCAAACATTAAATATCACAGTATAAAGAGGTCTATTACAATATAAAACTACAAAGTTTTACTTCGATGGTCTCTTTGAGGGTCTTTACAGTATAACATTCATCCTTTTTTACATAATCACCGTCCTTAGGAGTCGACTTCCGTCCGGTGTAACTCTCTCTTAAACCTCCGGAAACCAATCGAAGTATAAGTGTAAAAGATCGGACGTAGTAGACCCCACCTTAAAACTACGAGACAAAAACCAAAAATTGAGGTGTAAGTTACTCTGTTAGTACACTTTAATATTGGTTTTCCTATAAGATCGGTGACGGAAACGTTCGGTTGTCTGACAAATAGTTCCTCATTTCTCCTAGAAAAAGTCTAGACGGAACTCAAAACAACATCCCGTTTCAGAGACGACAAAATAAATTATTGTGTCCGATAAAGGTATGAATATTTGTACCTATCTCCTAAATTCAAATTCCAAAATTTAAGGTACAAAGGTTCTAATTATAACTTTTCTAAATTTTTACCGTTCAGAAAAGTCCTACATGTCAGTTTATTCATTTAATATGTGTGGTGGGCCCTCTTTGAAGTTTTTAAAAGGTCAAAAATTTTTATATTAAAAGTTATAATATATATATATGAAAGAGATAATCGTATAACGTAAGGGTCCCTCTCATACAGACTATAAAGGATAATGGCTTAACTTTTACGAATACTTTGGACATTCATGTGTCATGACATTTATAGACGCAATTAACTTATCAGAGGGTGACCAAAAGAAGACATTACATTCAATTGGTGAGTACTTTTGATGTAACCAAAATGCTTCAGTGTCCATTTTCACCCAAACTTTCACCAGTCAGTTGTCAACTCCCCATCGATGAGAGTCGAAGTGTCAGAATCGAAATTTTTTTTTTTTTTTCTTTTCTTTAAGTGGGAAGAACGTCAAGTGTTACAGACAGTGCACTCCCGTCGTATTAGTGTATACATGTCCGCCGACAGTCAATCAAGTCAAGTCAGCGAGTCAGCACAGGCTGAGAAACGCTGGGGTACTTAACGTCGTGCGGTCCGGAGGGACAGGTAGTGGCTGAGGGCCTCAAGTGAGTCTGAGTGCAGGTAGCTCAGTGATTACGGTAGGTCGGTAGAGTAGGAGCCAGTAGGGGAAGAGGAGAACGGGGGTTAGAGAGGGTCGTAGTCTCAGAAAAGGTTACTCAGTTGAGAAGCGTACTCCACCGGTTTCATGACCTCAAAGTCGAAGTCGTAGTAGGGAAGGTTTCTTTAGGGTCCCAACTAGAGGAAGTCTTACGTGACCAACCTAGAGGAACGTCAGGTTCCCTGAGAGTTCTCAAAAGAGGTTGGGATGTCAAGTTTGCGTAGTTAAGAAGCCGCGAGTCGGAAGAAGTGTCAGGTTGAGAGTGTAGGTATGTACTGGTGTCCTTTGTGGTATCGGAACTGATCTGCCTGGAATCAGCCGTTTCATTACAGAGACGAAAACTTATACGATAGATCCAACCAGTATTGAAAAGAAGGTCCTCATTAGCAGAAAATTAAAGTACCGACGTCAGTGGTAGACGTCACTAAAACCTCGGGGGGTTTATATTTCAGACTGTGACAAAGGTGACAAGGGGGTAGATAAAGGGTACTTCACTACCCTGGCCTACGGTACTTGAAACAAAAGACTCACAACTCGAAATTCAGTTGAAAAAGTGAGAGGAGAAAGTGAAAGTAGTTCTCCGAAAAATCAAGGAGAAGTGAAAGACGGTATTCCCACCACAGTAGACGCATAGATTCCAATAACTATAAAGAGGGTCGTTAGAACTAAGGTCGAACACAAAGAAGGTCAGGTCGCAGTCCAAACGGGAACTCCTTGACTAATGTTTCGTTTGGTATGACGGGTTCTTATTCTTCTACTCCAGTATATATATATATATATATATATATATATATATATATATGTGTGTATGTCATAAACCAAGTTGACCATTTCTTAGGCGGATGTTACACCCTCTGGACCCAACCTAGGGACCTAACCCTTCTAGGGGACCTCTTCCCTTTCCTATGGACGAAGTCATAAGACCGGACCTCTTAAGGTACCTGACATATCAATATCAATCAGGCCCCCCGTGTCCCAGCCTGTGTTGACTCGCTGAAAGTGAAAGTATGTGATAAGTTGACTAACTTTGTGTTTCAGACTGTAAAAACATCTTTTTTTTTTTTGTCAATAAAAAGATATTAACTTTTAGAAATAGATTTCTTAGATACGAAACGTAATCTTTTAATAAACATTCATACTTAAAATTTAAATCCCAATTTCTCCCCAACCCTACACCCTCTTACTTACTACAAAAAGGACAAACACCTACCTTAAAATGTATCATCAATTCGGTAAATCGTGAATGAAACCCAATTAGATGGTCCGATAAAACCCGTTCAAAAACTATAAATTGTAAAGAGACGGATTAAAGGAGTTCATGCTTTATCCCCCTTAGTATCATAAGTAAGTATCAAAATATTTCCTAATTTACTGGTCAAAATTATGTGTAATCTCATGTACATTCACGTGAGATTTACAATCAAACCTAACATAAGAATTCCATTTACGACTAGAAAAAGTTCAATTTTCTAGAATTAATTCATAGTCTCGTGTTCTTTCTTAAACTCACTCGACGAATGTGACATAAAATACCATAAACTACTATTACTCGGACCTTTTTACACAAACTTCTTCGACAAATTCTCCTCTTCCTTTTACAATTTTCCCTCAAATTCCAAATCACAGTCCCTTCTCTAGAGTGTATACGAATATACCGTCTTTTTAAAAAGAAAAAGAATCAGAGCTTGGTAATGAAAAATTAGTCATTCCTCGTCACTGAGAAAGGACGAATCCTTGAATAGACAATGGTTCTTTCGTTGTCGTGTCATTTATTCTGGAACTTTTCAGCACTCTTTTTTTTTTTTCTTCTTCTGTTAAGTTTGGCTCCTTTGAGTAAGAAGAACTCAGGGTTTAGGTTTAAGTTATTCAGAATGGTTCTTGAATCTCTCGAATTTACTCGACTTTGAAAGACCTCTGTCTTCTGTCCATGGGATCTTCCACTTCGACATGTTCAGTCTCACTTACTTGAGTCTCATTTTTCTTTCAACTCATTCTTACTCATACACCATTTCTTGACTTTCACCCTAAACTTACACCGGAATTTATAGCCAAACCTAAACCTTTCCTCTTCCTCCTTCTTCGTTTGAATCCACCGACAATACCTGACTTGGCACAGGGGGAATTTAAGTATACAATTTTAGAATTAGGGGTCTTGGAGTCTCTACTCTGACATAAACCTCTACCCTTAAAATTTTTCCACTTCGATTCGTTCCGGTAGTCCCACCTGGAATTAAGTTGTTCTGACGATAGGAATATTCTTCTGAGATTGGAGGTCTTACTACTCTTTTATGAAAAGACAAGAAATCAGTGGGTAAAGTACCAGGAAACAACACCACCACGATCATTCGATCGTGTCGCCCCCTTCAACACTTGCTTCGTACCTTCGTCCTTATACACAAAGGAACCTTCTCTTAATTATTATTCTTTTATTATTCTTTTGTCACCAAACCATAATCTTTCACAAAGTGACCGAAGAACCTTTTCGTTCGACTATTCTACGACAGGACTTTTTCCACCCTGAATTGGGTCGTCCTAGACCAGTCTCCAAATCTTGTCCCCACCTGGAACTTACGAGATCGAAAGTTTCGACTTAGGTCGTCACCATACTCCCAAAGGTAGTCTGCTTCTGACTTTCGTCTTCGGTGTATACACCACTTTCTCTCGGCCGGAGACGCTTACTTCGGCAGTCCAATATGTATTCGACATTAAATTTCACTCTTCCCCGTCAAACAGAAACACTTTCCTTGTGGACTTACGTGATTATACGAAAACTCGGTTTGATTTCTCACACTATTACCATGGTCACAATTACGTTTACACGACTTTGGTTGGGACAAGGTATTGTGTCCAACTTTAAGTTCCGATTTTTACCGTACACAGCTACGACCTCGGTTTTCTTATCCACCTTAGATACCCTCTCATAAATTTTCCCGTCTCTTAATTTGTCCTCCCACTTTCCTGAAAATTCTTGTTCTTACAGAACATAAATTAAAATCTCAATGACGATTTCAGTCTCCTCTTTCTCTCGTAGGTGTTTTACAACATTAGTTCTTTCTGACTTATGAGTGGCTTTTGTGTTCGAGACTCGGTCCCCATTGGTCCTTTTTCGTTAAAAAGAGTGGTGGATTCTTAGGGACTTCTGTCGACATCCACCGTGGGAGGTTGTGTACCCCTGGCCCTCAAGTTCATTTAACGTAAATTTAGAGGTTTCTGTCCGACATTGAAGAACCAATCGAGTCCACAGCCGTGGTACCCCGTGACCGAGGGACTTAAACAAGACAGAAAGTAATCCTGTCTGTGAATGTATTTTTACTCAAGTTTCTCTTCTAAACCCTACTTATCCCGTCGACAGAATTCATAGACTTCCTTGAAAGACACCTCCTATCTAACCTGAACCAAACCTAAAGAAGTCCTCTCGTTATACCGTTATTGTCCTTCCATCCAAAGTCAAATCAAACTTTTGATTTTAGAACATTGACCGAAGACGACCACTGTAGTAGTATAGGGGAAGTAAGAATTCGTTTTAACTCTAGAAAGGTAGGACCGGAAAGAAAAGAATCTTTGTATGTTGGTTCATAGAATAGATAGATCGATCGAATTTTTTTTTTTACCCATTCAGTTAACTTCTATTAATAATATTCAGAATGATAGTGAAACATATTATTAGATATAGGAACTGCTTGAAGGTGCACATGAATTTCCAAGGCACAAACATGTGTTGGTTGTATAATTTCCTGGGAGTTCTTAGTCCCCCTTTTCCTCGTCATACCGTCACTGAATAATTTTATCGAAAGAAAAAGTTCTTTTAGTGTACAAAGAATTCTCATAATAAGTACTTAAGATAAATTGACTATTGAAATTAAGTCTGGAAAAAAAAAAAAAAAGTACAGAGGGTAAGGATGGAGATGACCGAGTACCCCCATACTTAAGGACCATAAACTTTATTGTGTGGTTTAGAAGTTCGAAATTTAACCTTCTCTTAATGTACTAACTAGTCTTCGGTTTTTAGTATCGGGAGAAGAAACAAAAATAAGAATAATCTTAGTGGTTTGTTATCTGTAATTGTTATACTCAATGATCTTTATAATGGGTTTATAAAATCGACCTTTTTGTTACCCTATTAATCAATAAGAAAGGGTTAAATTTTGGATAATAGAGACTATGGTCACAATGTCATTTCTATTTATTTGTTTTGTCTGTTAACCCTTTCTCTTTCATTGTACTTTCACTCAGAAAACCAAATATTTGGAGAGATCATGATGACAGTAATTTGTGTTCGTTTAATGTTTTTTCCTCTCATTCTTCATAGTCGTCACTTACACTTGTAAACTAAGGAGTTTTTGAGAAACTCCACCCAAATAGTAGTTTACTTTGGATTTACTACCTTTCGGATTGGATACTTCCACAGCAACGTCCAACTAGACTCTTACGGAGTACTGCCCTGACCATCGAATCGACTCGGAGTTTTCTACCTATCCCAAGAGACTTTCAACATACACTAGATAATAAATCGTGTTCCACAAAATTAGAATCGTGACAACACTGTAAAACCTTACCTATTGAGAAACAACCCCACCCCGTAGGACATATGACGTCCTACAAATCTTTTGTAGGGACCGGGAATAGTTGATCTACGACCACCGTCAGGAAAAGTGGTGGTCTTTCCAAACTAATAGTGTTTACATTTTTTACAGAGCTCTGTAACGGTTCCAGGGACTCTCTGTCCCCCCGTTTTAACGGGACCAATTCATGGTGACTAAATCGTGTACTTCCCATCATCACGTATTAATCTCTTTAACGGATTATGAAATAACACTTTATAAAGTAAAGTTATAAAAATCTTCGTTCGTTTTCTTATTACGACGTTAAAACCGTATAAACTTCTTTTAACAGAAAAAAAAAAAAAAAAAAATTCCTCCACCGAACCAAATGAGAAGTCTACACAAGTCAGGACCTTCTTATTGTGGTATATTACGACTGTGGCCCCCATAAAACCGACAGAACCTTCTTCATAGTATTTTAAAATATGGACGAAAGGACTGTCGGGTCACTAATGACACGAAAAGGACTCCAAGGGACTTATCATGTATGTCTGTGTTATTAAAGACCACTAAGTAATTTTAATGTCAAATCCTTTATACTTCGTGTAATTTTTGTGTGAAATTTCGGATGAGTACAAAATGAAAGGGTGAAGTTTATGGTTGACTTAAATGTGAAAAAGGTGAGAGTGGTTAAAGTTATTTGAACAATCGGTATCAAAATCAGTACAGGTCGAATTGTCATCTCCCATACTGACAAAATTTAACTGAACCGTCGAAACCTACCGAAAAATTTTACATATAAGTTTCTTACTACTTCACTATTTATCTCTGAACTTTTTTTCTTTTTATGGGGTTCTCTTGATTTTCATTGTTTTATCCTCCTTTCAGACCTGTCGAATTTATAAACACCTATACGTACTATGCGTATTATATATATGGGTGGAAATATGGACTAGTGTGTCTGTAATAGTCTTAAAGTATTTCCTTTATAAGTTTAACCCACTTAAAACAGTCAAAATCGACCTTATTGTACATATCTTTATCCTTCAGAAATGCTTAAGTAAATTGTTCGTAGAGAATTTATGAATATCACGCACTCAGTCCGGGACCTACCTTCGATCTCTGATTCCCCTGATCTCCTCTAATCAGTTTGACCCAGGGATACGAGTCTATGAAATATTCGGTTTATCTCCCTCTCAATATGTACTTCTCATACTTCACGTTAATTTACAATAGTCTACACATGTCACCCCGACGTTTCCTTCCTTTCTAGACAATACGGTCCGTCTATCCTTTTTCACTCGCAATACAGGATAAAGATGGCCGTGACACACGAGGGAGTCACATAGTAACGGTCGTACCTCACAATGAAAAAATCTTATAAAACAATTAACCGTTCGTTTTACCTATCGAACAAAAAATCGAACGTAAATAAATATAAACCTCTCCAGTCTGAAATTTTATAAACAAAAGTATAACACTTATCATACAATATGGGAAATAGGAACAAGTAAAAATTTGAATCACGAGGGTCGGAGATATAAAGGTGAGGTGTCTTCATGCGTGTACGTGTGAGTGTCTATACTTGACTTTGACGCAACCGTTTACAGTAAGGTTTCTTGACGTGCAGATTCAGGATACTTAATCAACGTATCGAAGAGACCATTGAGTCGACCATTTCTTAGGTCGACGTTTCCCCCTCTGGGACCAAACTAAGGACCCAGTCTTTCTAGGAGACCTCTTCCCGTACCGTTGGGTGGGGCCATAAGAACGGACCTCTTAAGGTACCTGTCTCTTCGGACCACCCGATGTCAGGTACCACAACGTTTCTCAGCCTGTGCTGACTCACTGATTCGTGTGTGAATGGAATGAATGGTAACTGGGGGAAGGAAGAAATTTTTGAGGTAAGGCCCGAAAGAGTAGTCAAGACAAAACCAAAAATAAAAGGTAGAGACTGGTAAAAAAAGTCGGAAATAAACACGCGGGGAGAACGAAAAACGGGAGTCAGTAGTAAAACTCCCGGATCAGGAAACAGACACCTAGTATCAGGACGAAGAAAGAAGTAGGAGTGAAACTGGTTGAAGCACACGAAAGTACCAAAGTCGGACACACAACCACCGAGAGTTTAAGAGTAGAGATAAGGTCTTGAAAAAGAACTAAAGACGAGAGTACATAGGGCAACTATTGACCTATTAAGGTATTCCTATATAGTGTACGTAAGAATTGGACAACAAATCAACGACTCAACACAGACTGAAAAGACGCTAGGGTACCTGAACATCGGGTGGTCCGAGGAGTAGGTATCCTAAAGGGTCCGTTCTTATGACCTCACCCAACGGTAAAGGAAGAGGTCCCCTAGAAGGACTAGGTTCCTAGCTTGAGGGTATAGGACGTAACCGTCTACCTAAGAAATGATGACTCGGTAGTCCCTTCGGGGTCAGAATCGAATCGTCCATACTTTAGTTTCGGTAAGAATGAGTATACAGTTTTGAGTCCGCTAAGTGGGGTTTAGTTTCTTCTTTTAACTAACGAGAGAAGACACGGAGATGTCGTCCAACGTATGAGAAATAGTCTTATAAGTAGTATGAAAAAGAAAACAAGTGGAAGGGAGGTAGGAAACGATTTTATTATGACATATAGTCTATATGAAAATACAAAGAAAAAGAGACATTCAAAAAATTCTTTCTTAGATATAGAGTAGAAACACAGGAGTCCCGACCCGTGACTCATACACGAACTATTTACGTGTTATTTACATACATAGCAACAGACAGATTTCTCGCACGTCTAGTGTCATTCACTAGTAGGATAACATAATTTCGTGTACCCCTTATAATACTAGTTAATCCCCGAAGTTTTCAGTTATGAAAATTTTCTTGTACTTTCTTATTCTCAAATAGTCTTTCTATCACTGGTACTACTATCTTAAGGTTGGTGCACATTACGACAGACATTACGGGGTTTATCTCTCATGGTGATCTATAAAACTCCTTAAAGGAAGATTATAAAAAAGATACGTATACAAAAAGTGTGTTAGATACCAAAATATATAACGAAAAGTTGAATTTTAATATCGAAGTGGTAAATAGATATACAATAAATAATAAAAAACTTTTATATCACAAATTACTGGAGTATTACAGGTATTACAAGGTAATATACCTAAATAAATCTTAGGTAAAAAACAGAGAGTCTTGAATCATTGTTAAATACGACATATGGAAATATAAAAAAAGACCTCAAAAGTGTGGGTCCTTATATACACGTATATATTTAATATATCGATATGTATGTATTGATAATTATATATAATTTTCAAAGTATATATTATTAAGACCAGGATTCACATAACGTCGGGTCGATAATAAAATTTTTGGGATCTTTCGTCTATAACAAATAGAACTAAGTGTTTCCTCTTTCGGTTCCGAGTCTCTCTAATACATTGAACAGGTTTCACTATTCGACAGTACACTGACTCATCCCAATACTTGTTCCCGAAAGACGGAGGTACCAAACACACTTAAAACAGTAAGTATAACATGCCGTGAAGAATTATTCAGAGGTGGGGTAAAACCAAGACATTAATAGACTCACTAATTTAGTTCAATATATTTGTTTCTTTTGATCAATAAATGAATCCTGGATAAAATTGTGTAAAGATTATTTTATATATATAAAAATTCTTATAAAATGAAGTGACCAGGGAGATTTTACTCCAAGAAAAAACTAGAACAGACTGGACCACCGAATCTACCATTTCTTAGACGGACGTTACGTCCTCCGGACCCAAGATAGGGACCCAACCCTTCTAGGGGACCTCTTCTCTTACCGATGGGTGAGGTCATAAGAACGGACCTCTCAAGGTGCCTGTCTCCAAACTGTCCAAACTGTCGGAGTTTGGTTTTTGATGAGTAAAACATCTTATGTACTTCAAATCGAAAATCGTCGGTCAATTTTACGTATTAAACATTTAATATTCTACAAAGATTGAAAGTATTTTACATAAGAACATTTAACTTCACTAGAAACGTTTATAAAGGGTACCCTTTTAAAACATTTTGAAATTTACAATTGTAATAGAAATACAATTAAACATGGATTCCCTATAATGTCCTTAATGAAATTCTTATTTTTACATAAAAGATAGATTTCTGTAAAAAATTGAGAATCAGATTATTTTGTGGTTACAGGAATCTTCTATGTACCTTCTTACTTTCCTTTGATTAGATTGTTATTAAACTGATAATTATAGGTTTTTTGTCTAAGTATCATATGTACATTTTGGAAAATAAACCTTAAGTACTATTAAATCTGGTCTGAACTTGGACCAGATAAACATATTTTGAAAATGTTTTTAAATTGATTATAATAATTAATAAAAAGAAATGAAAGTACATGAATTTTTCCAATACATACGAGTGATAATCGTAAAGTATAAACTTTAAACTGTAGGATATATAATAACTTTTATAAAACATTTTCGGAATTACTAGTTAAAAATTTAATTAAACTGATCGAAAGAGAGTTAATCGGGTTGAATCGGTATAAAAAATGATGATTAAGGAACATTTTTTATCAATTTAGAAACCGTATGTCAAAATTTTTATCATTACCTTTTTATCATCCATTCTAAGATCCTAGAAGTTAAAACGATTACGGTAATATTAGATATCCTGTCTACCATTTCGTCAATACCAAACCATTATATTGGTTTATCGTTTAATACAAATGTCATTTTACCTCTGTTCACTCTATTAAGGGAACCTAAGGAAATTGAGTATAAGACACCAAAGTCAACGTTTACATTAGACTTATGACACAAGAAAAGGCTATAGTTTAACTTTTCTTTTTCCGATTTTGTCTAAGCTTAGAACTGGTCCGGGACGACTATTGACTCCGGAATAAGTGAGTCACAAGAAACCACTCTGTTTCTTAAACCTCTTTCTAATGACAATCATTAACATTACAGGTATTTTTATCTTTTAACACAGAACATTCCTTTTCCAGTACCTTCTAAAATATACGACATTCAAATCAGAGGTTTCCACCAACTTACGAATTTATCATAAACTCTACAAACTTTCGAATTGAGTGAGGAATTCCTTGTCTACTGAGATATTGACGTCAGTATTGACGTTTATCAGAAGAGACCAGAGGGGAGAGTCATCCTTACAGTTCCTAATCTCGTCACCAAGTGTTTAATATCACAACTTATCAGTGAACCTTTCGAACAATTTATACATCTAAAGACCCTAAGTGGGTATTTGTAAGAAGAAAACATCCAGACTCCACGGCGGATCTTTAGATTTTCAAATCATTAGAAAGGTCGTTACCACTGTATCTACGAAGATCTCGGTCTAAAACACTTTACGACCCTTTGCGGTACCTAGGGACCACTACCAGAACCCTTCCCGTATCAATACATCGAGTAACGATCTTATTTCACTTTCAAAATGGAGATGACTTCTGAGACGTACTTATTTAAACTTACGAGTATACCTTTAGAGTGTCGATCTCGGTACTTTAGTACCTTAGTTTCAATCTTTACGAGAATTTTTAAACAGACTGAGAAGATTTGCAGACCGATCAAGTAAAACCTCGTAAAGGTCAGTACCTTTACGTAAGTCAGGACACTGACACGTTGGAATGAAACCCGACAAGGTTCGTAATGTCACAAGTAGGTATATTACTCTATTTTAAACACGAGGAGTACATTGGCGGATAAAAAAAGATTTTGTATATTGTGTTCATAAACACTCTAAAAATTTCATGATAATTATTTCTTCCCTCTTCTCATTTTCTGAGGTTCTTAAGAAGGGTTTAATTCCAACACGGTTACGATATTCCAATCACTGTAAATACTCAAATCTGAATCTTTTACGACTATGACTAAAGTAAATTTTAGATCTTAAGTATTGGATGATGAGTTTTAGTTTTTAGAGAAAATATCGACATAATAAAGACAAAAGGAAGGGGTATTTTAGTTTCTCTTACCTATTTGTAGGAAGAGGTCTTAAACAAAATAAGATCTTGACGATATACGAAAAATTTTGATATCTTTAATACTAACGCATTTGGAATTATTTTATAAAAGGGTACGAAAGAACGGGTAGGGTAAAGGAAACAGAACTTACGTGAAGACAAGGAAGTCCTTCGGAAGAGTATAAATGAAGTGTAGTAACAGTAAGAAAATGGAGGAAAAGGTACTGTGAAAAATAAGACACGTCCCAATAAAGAATAAGAAGATTAATAGGAGCTCAAAAGAATATAATCATATACTATATTTCGTTACGGACATATACACAAAAAGAGTAGATATCCAGCCGAGTTCCTACTTTTAATTTGAAATCAAAGAAAACAAGAAAAATAAGTCCCTGTCGACATGTCAAAACAACTGTTCCGTAGTCCGATAGAGACAAAGAAACGGAGGTCACAGTTTAAAGATTGTCACGCACGAGTAAGTTCATCTTAGTCTACGACACTACCCTTAGACACTTTAGTTTTCCCTCTCCTTTGGACATCATCGTGTTGGTTCAGGACAATCGGATAATACGACTTCTCCTGACTAAAGGCCCCTCCGTCACACCCGACTCACTAGACCCTAGGCCCTAGTACTACTGGTGTCCTTCCTTTCAACGTTCTCGTCCAACCCCAACCTTGTGGATGTACAACCCTGTCTGACCAAGTCTCTTGTGAGTAAAGACAGGAGGGACTTGAGTTCCACCAACAAAAAAGTTATAAACGTCATGGGTACGTCCCCAGGTGTTCCAAAGAAACTACCGATGAAAGGAACAAAGAAAGTATCCACACAAGCACAAGGACCGTATCCACAAAAATTTCATCAGAGTTTTCGGTACTCAATTCATACAACCTTACAGATCGAAACAACCTTGAAGAACTTGGTTCGGAAGTATCCCTACGATGGTTTACACCTTAAAAGTGAAGGGTCTCTTGTAAGACTTGAGGACTTTCGAAATGAGAGAATATAATTAAAGTAAAGAGGTCGTAATCAACCGTATACACACACGTATGTATGAGCGAGTCAGGACAGGCTGAGAAACACTGGAAACCCTGACATCGGGCGGCCCGAGGAGCCAGGTACCCTAAAAAGCCCGTTCTTATGACCTCATCTGACGGTAAAAGGAGGAGGTCCCCTAGAAGGGGTGGGTCCCCTAATAGGGGTGGGTCCCTAGAGGACACAGAGGACGTAACGTCCGCCTAAGAAATGACGGACTCGGTCACCCTTTCAGAGTCTACCGCATATAATCTACGATTTATGAACAATTAATTTTCCCTTCAAACGAGAAAACTTAAAAAAATATGGAACATAATTAAGTTTAAGTAAAGACATTTAATAGGAGATTATCATACTAACTTACTACGACTTCGACTTTGAGGTCATGAAACCGGTGGAGTACACTTCTCAACTGAGTAACCCTTTCTGAGACTACGACCCTCCCTAACCCCCGTCCTCCTCTTTCCCTGCTGTCTCCTACTCTACCGACCGACCGTAGTGACTGAGCTACCTGCACTCAGACTCACTTGAGGCCCTCTACCACTACTTGTCCCTCCGGACCGCACGACGCTAAGTACCCCAGTGTTTCTCAGCCTGTACTGACTCGCTGACTTGACTTGTCTTGACTTATACTAACTTGTACTCCACTAATTTCGTCATTAGTCCGAATATTACACCTGTAACATCAGGTTATGATCATAACACGTAAAAAGAAACATGACAAAGGTTTTGTAATATCTCAATAGGACTAGTTCCTATCAATTAACCTGAAACCGGTAGGAGATGAAGGGTCTTGGATTAGAAAGTCAACGACTTACTATAAACGTTTCGTCTTTTCTAGAAACATTTCATTATTCGTACCTACTATTCAAGAAACTCCTTTGTACTATGTTAGGAATTCTTAAGGAATCTAAGTTTGGAGATCCGAAATGTCTTAATTAATAAGAAAAGGTCAACTAATTACATTATTAAATGTATAATGTAAAATAAATTTTCCTTATATGTGTTGATTTCTTTTAGTCTTCGACACACCGTTTTGTGTGTGTGTGTTCAGACTATTTCGTCCATTTGATCATTTAGAGTAGTCCAAAGTATATAGTTCTCGTTGGTCCCGTAGTCAAAGGTCTACAGTGGTCGGTTCCCTCGTCTACGTTTTAAACGTTTAATTGACCTTGTCCTCGTCGAAGAGGAGAACCCGTTGGTCGTAGACGGGATACTTTCCAAAAGGGAAGAGGGTATGAAGACCTTTCCTCTCCTTCTTTTCTCTCTCACTTCTTTACCGTTCCCCCTCCACTTTCTCACCTCTACCTGAATATAGTCTACAGTCAGATGAAAGGTACAAAGAGTTAAGACGTTGACAGAACTTACAGGTCTCCTCTGAATCCTACCGTGGATGTAGATGTCTTTACTCCACTACTCGGTATTGGAAACAGAAACCTTAGAGCAAATCTAGGACTGACCTTTACTAATAGAGCGTATATGGATCAGTCACGTCATGGACAACGACAGGTAACAAATCAGTGATTCAGTACAGGTCGAGAAAACGCTGGGGTACCTGACATCGAACGGTCCGAGGGGACAGGCACCCTAAAGGATTCGTTCTTATGACCTCACCCAACGGTAAAGGAGGAGGTCCCTTAGAAGGGTTGAGTCTCTAGTTTGGGGGCAGAGGACATAACGTCCGTCCAAGAAATGGTGACTCGGTAGTCCCTTCGGATCATGCCGTGGATCTGAATATTCTACTAATCCGGATCCAAAAGAGAAGAAACATTATAACGATTATAGTAATGGTTTTTAAAAATGAAGTGAATATGGATATGGATGTGGATATCAATGTGTGTGTATATATCGGTGGGTATATATATTCATGAGTGTATGTATTATATGAGTGTGTGTATTTTTGTGTGTGAGGCCATGACTGTGTGTGTGTTTGTGGACATGTCGATGTATATATACGTATATATAAAAAGAGAGGGTTTGGGGTTGGGAACGGGAGTTTCTTAGAACAGAAACAATCGGTTTGGAAACCAGGATAAACGTTCTCTCTTCTTTCTAAAAAGGTGACATATTAATACATACTATGTATAATAAGAAACGTGGTCGTAGAAGAAATTATCGGCAAGATGACAAGAGTTCCGGGACTAAAATATTACCACTTAACAGTGATAATTTTAAACATCCCTTAAGGGACCACCAGACCACTCATCCTAAGACACGAAGGTAACGTGCCCCGTACGCAAACTAGGGACCAAACCCTTGATTCTAGGGTGTTCGACACACCGTACCGGTTTTGTTTTGTTTAGTGTAATAAGAGAGGAAAAGAGTGAAGGAATAAAACCACCACCACAACTGATCGTAGGTAAGAAGAGGGACCATCCCGCACTAAAGAAACTCCTAAATGGAGAGGGGACGACACATATACCTCTTCCTTTACCGTTGGGTGAGGTCACGAGAACGGACCTCTTAGGGTACCCGCCTCCTCGGACCACCCGATGTCAGGTGCCCCAACGTTTCTCAGCCTCTGCTGACTCGCTGAAGTGAAAGTGAAACGACACGTATTAGTACACCTTCCCTTAAAGTTCGAGGACGGAAATGTTTACTTTGAAACTTTCCAGTCTGGTAAGGAGAGGGTGAGGGATCTTAACGATTACCTACTCTAACACTAGATTCTCGAAGATTGACCTTCCAAAACTTTAGGCTCACCGAGTACCAGTCTTTCCTGTCGGTCTCTAGAGAATACCGTCGTTACTGATAAGATTGTACTCCCATCAATAAAGGAGGACTAAGAAGTAAGGAAGGAAAGATCTCGACGAAGTTAAAGAAAGGGAACGGTTCAGACCAGGAGGTTAAAGGACAGAAGTTTTGGGATTATAGGAAGGGTATTAGACGGGTAAATTTTCAATCTGTCTCAGTTACAGACGATGAAAGTTGGTTTCTTACATTCACTACTGATCAGAGTCCTATATCTAGGAATCCCTTCCCACTTTATAGTTCATAAAGAAACTACTTCGTCGATTCTCTCAATAGTGGATACAGTAGACCTTTTTTTTTAGAGTTATTTTCTATTTCAAACCCCTGAATCTTATCAAAGGTAGTACCTTGTTATATTTCTCACACGTCTTAAGTTCCTACCGTCCCTTTCCTCCGAGGACTACCGTAACCTACGTACTATTGTTTCTTTGATGTCTGAATTTTAATTCATAGTCAAAAAATTTTTTACCCATATTTACGTCCCTGAAATCTACTTACATAACTTTCTCAGAGGGTATAGAACATGTATGACTTAACTCTATCTGTTCTAAATTTAAGTCACAAATTGGTGATTAACTTAAGTCTCAACATAGTCAGTCTCATCCGACGAACCCAATACGACACCATTGTTTTGTTTGGGCTTCCCAAACAAAGAGTGAACATGACGCGTCAGTGACGTCCAATCAACCGTCAAGACGAAACGTGTCGGAAGTGAGGTGTTGAGTCCGACTATGTCGGAGACGACAGACCTGGTAACGACCACTAACACCGTCTTCCCTTTTTTTCTTTTACATTACGAAACACTTGATTGAGAATTTCAGAAATTTCCCTTTACTTTTTGGAGTGAAGAGTATATACAGACCGGTTTCGTTCAGTATACCGGAAAGTATTCAAGTTTCCCTGTTCCTCCATGGTAAAACGGGTCGTACTCTTGACCTTTATGAACCACCTGTCGTGATTACTGGTGATAGTTTTGAAACGATCTCAAACATACAGTTTCAAGCTTATAAGTAAACCTTTTATACTTGACCTCCGTAGTCTCATTAAACTTGGAGGGAGTTTTATCGGGGACTTGGAGAGAAACTCTCTTCTCGTTAAGAAGAGACAGACAGACTTTTCGACAAAGGAAAGTACGAACATCTACGGACATATGGAGGTAGACTCCCTTAAGTGTACTTCTTTCATCAACTGTCAGAAGGAGTACAGACATAGAAAAGTAGGTATCTGGTAATTAGTCTTAATATGGGATCGTACGGAGTCTAGTTAGAATCTTTCAATTTTAAAACGTATTGTTTTCTTCTCGTCCGACCTTGTACAGTTACATATAATTGGGATTTCGTCCTTTATATACACCCCTTAACTAAAACACTTGCGAACTGATTTGTCTTATGTCGTACCAAAATCAAAATACTTTAAACAGTTACACCAAGTGTATAGTCTCTCAGATATACTTGATCTATTCGACCCAACTTTTTTGATTGTAAAAAAAAACCAATCGTGTGTATGTTGTTTGTGTGTGAATTTTTACGTAAGTCGTCAGTTTCTTTCAACCTATGATCTTAAAATCTTTATAGAATAAAATCTTTCGTAATTCTATCGGTTTAGATCCCCTAGAATCTATTGTCAGAGAAGTTGTTTGTGGACGTCATACATAACTCCTTAGTGATCATAGAAATAAAAATTTATAAGTAAATAAAAGAACCGACGTACTCCAGAATCAACGTCGTGGGTCCTAGAAACGACACAGTACACCCTAGAAAACGACACCACGTAACTGGGAGACCAACGAGGCTCCGTACACCCTAGAATCAAGGGTATAGTCCCTAACTTGGACTCAGGGGACGAAACGTCCCATCTAAGAATTGGCGACCTGGTGGTCCCTTCAAAAGGGTCATAGAAATTTTGTGGACAAAACTTTGTAGATAAATTTTGTAGACAAGAGAGGTCTGGTCTTTACGACTATACCTTATGACGTGACCCTTACTCTTCGTCGTACCCCCACCGTCTCTGTTCCGTTCTGGTATTATCCGTGACTCGGACCATGTCAGTGTGACCGGATAGACCTTCTCGATACCCGAGACGGGTGGACTGATACTTACTCAAGGAATCCTTTTTTTTACATCCTCACCTCGTTGGTGGATTATGTTTTGTCTTATTTTTCAGTTCAAATGTCCCATACGGAATTCGGTACTCTTCTTTAGTACTAGTTTAGAAAATCGGTCAATGAATTGGATTAACAAATGTTACAGTCTAGGGGAACTTACTTCCCTTCTGGTCTGTTGGAACTACAGTCTAGGACTCCATTGTGAGAGTCACGGAAACCCTCTACAGTCCTATAGGTACGGTTTCCCTTTCTGTTGAACGACACGAAAAACCGGGACGTGGTGGTTCTTCCTCCGGGTTACAAACCGTGTGGAGCCTTCCTTGCATATGGACGAAATCCATAGGACGAAATCGGTAAATGGTCCATTGGACTTTTCGACGGTTGAAACTAACTCCGGGTGTCGCTCTTTTTTACGGGATCCGTTTTTCACATTTTACGACAACTCGATAATGATTACGAGTACCGACCTTCTCTCGACCCTCACTTTCCCCCCTTACTTATCCAACATTTGTCACACTCTGCCATATTCGTTAATGCACACGTATATTAAGAAGACCCTTGCAACCGTCTCCAAGGAATATAACCTTTGTGTACAAGTCATTAAACCCTTAAATATCACTGAAATTAAAGACTTTAAAGGGACTACTTACCTCTTATTCTTGGTAAACAGATAAAATGTTTTATGTTTATAGGTAATTTTCGTGTCCGACTTATAGGGCGAAACTTAAGACCATCCGGGTGTCAATGTACTTTGAAAGTGTATCTCTGACTCTTGTGTCTTAACAAAATCGAACCGTAGATCAGAAAAAGATCGATGTTTTAAAATAATGATTTACACTTCAAAGTCCTTGTCTTTAAGGAAACGGAACCCCACAGTATCAGGAATGTAGTCCAATCTAGAAGTTATACCTATGTATATTTACGGAAATCGAATTACAAAGTGATTAAAACCGACAGTCAAAATCAATAGGAAAATCCATATAAACTAAAAATAATCCAAATAAACATAAAAAAGACTATATAGTCATAATTAAGTCCTAAAAATTTTCATAACAAATAACTCAATATCTTATATCGAAACCGAATAATCCGTAGACGAAAGTATGGAGAACAAACGGAATTTACCAAAAATTAACTTAATAAGAAAAATGTAAAGTTTTTCAATAAATACTATAGGATAGTGACCTTATTAAACTTTATCAAAAGCACGATTTATAAGTGATACGAATGTAATTTTCTCTTTATTATTTCAAAAAACAGAGTTACGTATTACTAAAAAAAATGGTATAAAATTACTTTCTCCTATACCTTAAAATAATCCGAGACATCATCTTTATGAAGACCCCTTTTTAACTATCCTAAAGATTCTGTAATGAAGTTCCCTTCAATTAGACTCAAAAAACAAAACGAAAACTCTATTAATAATATATATAGACTCCCTTATTAACAGGCAACTATACACTCACAAAACACTTGTACGAAGTGAACCTAAGAGAGGAAACAAAGTGAAGTGAAGAACCTCAAGAAAACAAGTGAATACTCTTCTTACTTAAAGACTCCCGATAAAACTCTTCTCGCTACTTACTCACTATACGTACTGTACGAACCGTATATTCAAATACTTCTATTTTGAAAAGTAAGATCTGCGTACTAGTCTAAACAATACACTTTACCTGTCGTCCATCATATGACAATAACCCGAAAGGTCCGCCGAGTCACCACTTCTTAGACGGACGGTTAAGTCCTCTGTGTCCTCTGTGTTCAAGTTAAGAATCTAGTCCTCCTAGGAGACCTCCTCTTTTACCGTTGGGTGAGGTCATAAGAACGGACCTCTTAGGGTACTTGTCTCCTCGGACCTCCTAATGTCAGGTGTCCCAGGTTATCTCAACCTACACTGACTCGTCCGTACCTCATATAACAATAGTTTACAAACAGACGTTATATATTTTACAACACCCACCGTGTTCCTCCTTCCTAAATATCTTAATTTTATTATATATATCCACCTTTTACTCTTTTAACGATATTCCTCCCATATCCCGAAACTTAATACTTCCATCCACTCCCTGTCTACAGAAGTCATACCTAACCGGAACCTAGTTTTGTAGATTCTGTTAATCGAAATACACTGACTGAAGAACAGTCATAAAGAATTCACAAAAAAAAAAAAAAAAAAACGTCTCTCACATAGGGGAGGTCAGACTCACTGTAGAATTCAAGAAATGGAAAAATGGAATCTAAGTCATAAACATTCTCGATCTTTACCTCTTCCCTCTAACTCACCTACTTCCCGCTTAGTAATATATTGTACATAAATAAGTAAGTTAGTCATAAATACCTCGTAACAAGAGTAGTTTTCACGACACGAGGAACGATTTGTCTGTCATCACTTGTTTAGTGTGAGTAGGGACGGAAGGACCTTGAATCTTAAACCCTCCCTTCTCTCTGTTTATCAGGAAATGTTATTAAATTCGTTACGGTTTAATTACATCGTTTCTCAGCGTGTACTGTATCACTGGATTGTTGTTATTCAATTACAAGATTTTTATGTCTATGACTCAACGAAGTATTGTCAGTTTAAATAACATCCCCAAGTCCCCGTAACTCTCTTTTACTTTACATATAATTCTGGACTACTCCGTTAATCTCAATACATCCATCTTTCACTCCCCATCAAGTTCTCTTACCTCTCTACTCTCGGTTACCCTTACAAAATTCCTCTCCCTTATTGTGCACATTCTGTCCTCTGATCTTTCACGTTTCCAATTCGGTCTTTCCAGTTATAATGACCGAGTATTGTAAATTTGTTTGTTCATCGTCTTCGATTCCTACCTATCCTTACGTCCCGGGGACAGTTCTTCTCGGAACTTTCTGTCAGGTTTGCAAATGTAGAATAATGACAAATTTCCGACACCCTCTGGTGGTTTCCCAAGTTCACCCTAATACCCTATCTTCATTCTGACCTAACTCCAGTGTTTCTTACGAGACCGACTCTACACATCTCATTCTGACTTCTTTTAATCTGGTCGAGGGTTAAGTGAATTAAATTTCTGTCCTGAGTGGACCCTTTCTAACTTTAGGGTATGTCTTGGGGTATTTAAAGGGATTCAAATACCACCACCTCAACTCCCATCCAATACTCTTTAAACCTCCATCCTTTTGAATTACTGAGTTTCCCGAAGTCCTTCATGTCACGAGCTCCGAGTCTCCTCGTCTTCTAAGGAGGAGTCCATGAAGAGTTAGAACGTGAGTCCAAATCTTAAGGGGTCCCTGGATATACTTTTATGACTACTGACACAGGATAGGGTCCTTGGTTACTTAGTATTAGGACTTTGAACTACTTTCGAGAGGAACTCTAAGATTAAGTTCTTCCTAACTCTTAATGGTATGATGCGATCAGCCTTCTCACTCGTTCGTTTCACCCTTCCCTCCTCTATATTAGACGTTTTCTGTCTTTGAAAAACCGGGTCGTACTTCAAGGTAACGATGAGACTAACAGGGACTATCGCACAGAACATAATGTCGGATGAAATAAATAAAAAATAATCACACCAAAATAGTCAAAATAATCGTAAACGGACGTACGTATACACGATTCAACGAAGTCAGCACAGACTGAGAAACGCTGGGATACCTGACATCGGGTGAAGAGACAGGTACCTAAGAGATCCGTTCTTATAACCTCACCTAACAGTAAAGGAGGAAGTCCCTTAGAAGGGTTGAGTCCCTAGCTTGGGTCTAAAGAATACAGAGGACGTGACCGTTGACCCAAGAAATAGTGATCACTGTGGACCTTTCGGGATCATAAACGGATGATATTGAAAAAGATAGGAAGATGAAAGTGGAAGAAAGAATTTATGTTGTATGTCGTTGTAAACCAAAAATAAAAAGAATAATTAGGTAAGAATGGTACAGGTAGAAAATTGACTACTAAAGACATATTCAAGGAAATACAAATAAACCAACGATATATACACCTGGATTAAGATCGTAGAATGAATAAAAATTTTTAAGATACACAGGAGAAAAGAGATACGAGTAAAAGAAGTCGTAAGAATAGAAAGACAAAAACAGACTAATTAAAAACACACAACAAAAGAATCCTGGTAAAAAAGGAGAGAGTTGTCTGAACCATAAAACCGTAAAATAAGATAAGACAATAACTAACATAAGTTTTAAATCATAGCTGTGAATTGTTTAACATTTAAGATGTTATAAAAGAATTTTAGTTAAAACTTCAATACTTCATATTGTGTACCCTTTCGTACTTTTGGTATCCATGTCAAATTATATATCAATGTTTTGTTTATGGACACGTGGTGACTCTAATTCTTGGTATTCGTCGTGGGGGATCTTTGGAGAACACATAAAATAAGGTTAGTATTAAAGAAAAGAAAATAAATCTTCATTTGGCTTTGACGTTATGAAACCGGTGGAGTACGCTTCTCACCTGAGTAACCTTTTCTGGGACTACGACCCTCCCTAACCCCCGTCCTCCTCTTCCCCTGCTGTCTCCTACTCTACCGACCTACCGTAGTGGCTGAGTTACGTGTATTCAAACCCACTTGAGGCCCTCAACCACTACCTGTCCCTCCGGACCGTACGACGTTAAGTACCCCAGTGTTTCTCAGCCTGTACTGACTCACTGACTTGACTTGACTGACTTTGGATAAGAATTGAATCTTATCAAAGTAACAAAATAATCAACATATAGATAGTTTTTGTTCATTTCAAGTCAAAATCAGAAAAAGTCAAAATATGTTCATGTCGGTATGACGTACTAAAAGAATTTATGGAACGAAGAAAGGGAGTTGAAATAAAGATTTTAGGTACGTACAAAAATGATGTACCAATCAACCGAGTAAAAGTAAGGAAAATATCATGAGGTACATACTAATGTACTGTCAAATAAGTGAGTTGATAACTACCGGTAAACACTATCAAGGTCAAAGACTATTGAGACTTATTATGTTGATTCTAGTAATAACGTGTAGACAGAAGATTATGTGGTATGTTGACTTAAAGATTCTGATGTTATGAACACAGGTTCGGTCAATTTTACGGTTACCATCACCTATTACGGTTGTCAAAGGTTTGACAGCTCAACTTCAACTAGGTCAAATATGAGGATAGGTGACACACAATTCTCAAGGACACTGAGGCACAGAAGTAGTGCCGCAACAACCACGACATTTGAAAAACGGGTAGACCTCTGGTCCATCTCCACAGAGTGACACCAAAATTTTACAGGTATTCTATTCCGTATAAAAGTAAACGAACGATCGGTAAATTTAAAGGAGAAATCTATTCATGAATAAGACAAGAAAAGAGATAAAATGACAATTCAACGGATGGAACAAGAGTAACCAAACATCCTCGTCAAAAATATGTAGGACAATAATTCCAAAGACTATAAGATTTCACAAAATTAAGTACCCTTTATCTACCCCTTTGTCACATTTGTCACAGTCTGAAATAAAAACCCCCGAGGTTTTAGTGACGTCTACCACTAACGTCGGTACTTTAATTTTCTGCGAATGAGGAACCTTCTTTTCAATACTGGTTGGATCTGTCGCATAAATTTTCGTCTCTGTAATGAAACGGTTGTTTCCAGGCAGATCAGTTCCGATACCAAAAAGGTCATCAGTACATACCTACACTCTCAACCTGACNCCCCGAGGTTTTAGTGACGTCTACCACTAACGTCGGTACTTTAATTTTCTGCGAATGAGGAACCTTCTTTTCAATACTGGTTGGATCTGTCACATAAATTTTCGTCTCTGTAATGAAACGGTTGTTTCAGGCAGATCAGTTCCGATACCAAAAAGGTCATCAGTACATACCTACACTCTCAACCTGACNACCTCTTCTGAGAACTCTCAGGGAACCTGACGTTCCTCTAGGTTGGTCAGGTAAGACTTCCTCTAGTCGGGACGCACAAGTGACCTTCCTGACTACGACTTCGACTTTGAGGTTATGAAACCGGTGGAGTACGTTCCTCAATTTTGTGAACCGTGTTTCCTTTAAGATCAAGGTCTAAAAAGAAAAAAAGGGACTCAAGAAGATGATTTGTAAGTTCCTTCTTTATAACGGTTATAATGTGTTTGGGAAGGTCTTTTATGTTTTTCACCCAGATAGAAGGTTAAGTACAATCCTCTACATTGTCTTTTTTAGTGTGGTTTCGTCAATCTCTCCGTTTCTTCTGAAATAAGTTCTGATGACGTTATCTCATCTCACTAAGTTTTACTGTCCACCCTCCTAAAAATTATCGACCCTACTCTATTACCCTTTCATGACCTCCTACAATGACCCCTCCATCCAGTTACACTAATCCGATACACAAACGATTAAAGAGTGTGTCTGACCTCCTGTCCCCGGGGTAGAAAGAACTACTAACGTAAAGTTTTCCTGTTGAGAGACCAAGATCTCTTTCTGTAAAGACCCAACGTCAACTAAATGTAGAGATTTACCGTTTCATTTGTAAGTACTAGCGTCTAAAAGATTTTACGAAATTCTTTTCTCTCCAGTCTTTTGTCTGTGTATCTAGTCACCTTGTCCTATCTGTCGGGTCTTTATTTGGGTATGTGAATACCAGTTAATTAGATGTTGTTTCCTCCATTTTTATATGTTACCTCTTTTTTGTCGGAGAATTCACCAACCTGTCGATGTGTAATATCTTATTTTAATCTTGTAAGAGGTTACGGTATAATTTTTTATTTAAGTTCTGGTCTATGACATTTTGATCATCTCCTTTTGTATCCGTCCACGAGTGAAGCCGTCGTGTATTTGGTTTTAACCTTTTCTATCCGTCTTGTGAGAAACTGTATTTAACGTCACTATTATAAAACTTAGGTAGAGGATTTCATTTATTTTATTTCTCGGTGTACCATGGATTTGAATTTTCGAAAAGGTGTCGTTTCTTTCAACATATATTTTGGTTTTCGGATAACTTACCCTTTTTTATAAACGTTTACTATACTGACTATTCCCTAATTATAGGTTGTATATATTTATCGAGTGTATGGAATTGTAGTTTTTTGGTTTGTTGGTCTAATTTTTTATCCCTTTTCTTGCTTTATTTGTAAAAGGTTTCTCCTTTACGTCCACCGGTTATCCGTGTTCTTTTCCACGAATTGTAACGATGAGGAGTCCCTTTACGTTTAGTTTGAGTAGTACTTTATAGTGAACTATGGACGGTCTTACTGACAATAGTTTTTTCTGGTTTTATCGTTAACAACTGTACCTCTTTTTTCCTTGGAAGTATGTGATAACCACCCTTACATTTAACGACGTCGGTGACACTTTTTGTTATAGCTCCAAAGAGTTCTTTGATTTTGTTCTGACTGGTATACTAAGTCGTCAAGGCAAACCTATATATAAACTTTTTTTGTTTTTGTGATTAAATTTTTTTATATAAGTAAGTCACAAGGATCGTCTTAATAAATATTAACGGTACTAACATACCTTCGTCGGGTTAACAGATAGTTGTTTACTTACTTATTTCTTCTACACCACACATATATATACATATATATATATATATACATATATATATATATATGTTACCTTATGGTGAGTCGATACGAGTTTGATGGTGTGTTGACGTAAGTAGAGTGTATGATCGTTTCATTACGAGTTTTAAGAGGTTCGGTCCGAAGTTATCATGCACTTGGTACTTGAAGGTCTACCAGTTCGATCTAAATCTTTTCCGTCTCCTTGGTCTCTAGTTTAACGGTTGTGGGCGACCTAGTAACTTTTTCGTACTCTCGAGGTCTTTTTACAGATTAAAACGAAATAACTGATGAGGTTTCGGAAACTGACACACCTAGTGTTGTTTGACACCTTTTAAGACTTTCTCTACCCTTATGGTCTGGTGTACTGGAGGGAGGACTCTTTAGATATACGTCTAGTTCTCCGTTGTCAATCTTGACCTGTTCCTTGTTGTCTGACCAAGGTTTAGCCCTTTCCTTATACAGTTCCGACGTATAACAGTGGGACGACTAAATTGAATATATGTCTCATGTAGTACGTTTTACGACCCGACCTACTTTGTGTTCGACCTTAGTTCTAACGACCCTCTTTGTAGTTATTGGAGTCTATACGTCTACTATGGTGACAATACCGTCTTTCACTTCTTGACTCCTCGGAGAACTACTTTCACTTTCTCCTCTCACTTTTTCAACCGATTTTTGAGTTGTAAGTCTTTTGCTTCTAATACCGTAGACCAGGTTAGTGAAGTTCCATTTATCTACCCCTTTGTTACCTTTGTCACAATCTGAAATAAAACCCCCCGAGGTTTTGGTGACGTCTACCACTGACGTCGGTACTTTAATTCTTTACGAACGAGGAACCTTCCTTTCGATACTGGTTGGATCTGTCGTATAATTTTTTGTCTCCGTAATGATCCGGTTGTTTGCAGACAGATCAGTTTCGATACCAAAAGACCATCAGTACATACCTACACTATCTACCTGATATTTCTTTCGACTCAGGACTTCTTAACCATGAAACCTTGACACCACAACCTCTTCTGAAAACTCTCAGGAAACCTGACGTTCCTCTAGGTTGGTCAGATAGGATTTCCTTTAGTCAGGACTTATAAGTGACCTTCCTGACTACGAATTCAACTTTGAGGTTATGAAACCGGTGGATTACGTCTCTTGACTGAGTCATCTTTTCTAGAGCTACGACCCTTTCTAACTCCCGTCCTCCTCTTCCCCTACTGTCTCCTACTCTACCAACCTACCGTAGTGACTGAACTACCTGTACTTAAACTCTTTCGAGACCCTTACCCACTACCTGTCCCTTAGGACCGTACGACGTCAGGTACCCAACGTTTCTCAGCCTGTACTGACTCACTGACTTGACTTGACTGACTGGTGTGTCGGTATTTTTTTTCTTTTAAATGGTAAACGTCGTTGTACCTACCTGAACCTCCCGAAATACGAAAAATTACTTTATTCAGTCTGTCTCTTTCTGTCTGTGATATACTATAGTGAGTATCCACCTTATATTTTTATGTTTGATCACTTATATCGTTTTTTTTTTCGTCCGAATGTCAATATCTCTTGTTTAATCATCAATTGTCTCCCCTCCCATCCTCCCCGTTATATCCCCAATACCTTACCCTCCATTTTTGATAACCCACATTCTACCTATATAACATGTTGTGTCCCTTATATCGGTTATAAAACATTATTGACATTTACCTCACATTAGAAATTTTTAATATAATTTTTATTCTTTATTATCTAATCATTTTCTTTTTGGTTTTCTTTTTTCCTTTTCTTCCAGTCTCCATAAATGAATCCTTCTTAGGACAGATTTCAAAACAGTTCGACTCCCCTTGTAACTCCGGTGAAATCAATCTCCAATTACATGGTAACATAGATTTTAACCTGTCTTTGTTATAATCTTTCCGTTCCTTCTAATACCTGATTTATGTGAGTATATGTATCTCTGTTCTTAAGTTTTGTTTTTAAAATTGTTTGGTATAAGTAACCAAATATCTTCTTTAGTTTGTAGTGCCAGTTAACCAATATAAGGTCCTTGCGTTATAACCTTTTACTCAACGATATTAAGTGGTGTAATTGTCTAATTTCCGTTTTATAGTACTTGAAGTGTTATATTCGTCTAATTTTCAAACAATTTTAAGTTGTAGTTCAGTACTAATTTTAAGTTAATTTGATATTTTCTCCCTTTGAAAGAATTAATTTATTTCTCATAAATACCTTTGTATACCATTTAGAGTATCGACTATCTCTGTAAAAATTTCTGGAGGACAAAAACTGGGTCCTAGTCTTTTCCCATAACCAAAAGTGGAAAGATAATTTGAAAGATGATCTATAAAATCAATCACGTTTATCTGTACTTTTGTTTGTTTTCCGTATGCCTAAACCTTCTTATTTATTTTCACCATAATAAGTATCTTCTACATAAAACTCTGGCATCGTAAATTCGTATGTTTTAATCTTAACAACGTAGAATGAATACTTAATTTGGAAAAAATAGTAAACCTGAAAGGAAGAGACATGATTATAAAACTGAATTTCAATAAAATAAAGTATAAACATATTATCGATCTGATCGAAAGAAAATCAATCTTAAACATGTCACATAGAAGAAGTTAGGATGTTGAAAGTTAGAAAGATACACACAAACAGCGAGTCAGCACAGGTTGAGACGTTGGGATACCTGATATCGGACGGTCCGTTGAGACAGGTACCTTAAGAGGTCGTTCACCCATCGGTAAAGGAAGAGGTCTCCTAGAAGGACTGGGTCCCTAGTCTGGACCCAGAGGGAGTAACGTCTACCTAAGAAATGTCAGACTCGGTGGCCTCTTCGGGAGTTAGAAAAATATTTCCTTTTATTGACCTATTAAAAGTTTGAAATAAAATTGATTCCGTAAATCGAATACATGTAACTTACATTAATAACTATATTAAATTAAAAACGGTAATATACAAGATGAGAAATTAAAAATTTAAACAGTTTAAATAAAAATATGAAAATAATAAAAAGAAAGGTGATCAAATCTTTACCAATTGTATCCTCAGTTCGAGGAGTTAATTACAAAATTACGGTAAATCCTGGGGATGAAAGGTGAATGATGTAATGACAAACTATAAAATTATAAAAAAGTTTTCAATGTTATATAATAATAATAGAAAATTTTATGTTATCTACAAGAAAGTTTAAACGAGTATATAAATGGTTAAAAAAACAAGAGGTAATGAAGGACGTAGAGTCTGAAAGGTAGACCCTAATGAAAGAAAGACAGACTTAAAGTAGAGAATTTTAAAGTACACCACTTTTGGACGACCTTTGTTGAGACAGTGAACATAAAAAGGATACATTCAGGACTAACTATTAGAAAAGGAGTAATGTAACCTCTATTTACTATGATAGAAGAAGGAAAGTAATGACAACCACTATTCGGTCTAAGTCCCCGGGACACCGAGGAACTTCAATTGACAAATAAAAAAGGTTGACCAAATATTTTGAAAAATACCAAAAACTCAAGAATATAAAACAATACTACGTAAATTAACTACCTGTACTCAAACTCGTCCGAGACCCTCAACCACTACCTGTCCCTTCAGACAGTACAACGTACGTCAGGTACCCCAGTGTTTCTCAGTCTGTGTTGACTCGTTTACTCGACTTGACTAACTACTACGTAAATTCACACCCAGAATTTTATTAATGGAAGACCCTAAATAACCCGAAGAACTTAAACACCATACAATAGTAAGAAATCTTGTTATTTCAAGAGTGAGGAGTAGAAAAGTTCGGGAATTAGACGACGTAAAAACGAAAGGAGAAGATCACCAAAAGGTCAGTTTGTATCCTATCTGTAGAAGTAACAGAGGAGTGTGGATGATGTTATAGAAGTGAAAATAAAATAAGACATAAAGACGGAGAAGTAGGACACAAGAACTAGAGAAGTTTAAAGAGAAAATGAAGTGATCAATAAAGAAGACAACATAGGTTAGTAACGGTCGATGCGAAAAAAAGATATATTTCTTTTCAAATAAGAGAAAAGTAGAGAGAGGAAAAGAGATTTGGGTCCGAGTCCATTGGTTGTAATTCTCAAACCACACATAAAAAGTAGAGAAAGACACGGTTCGTTTATATATATCTACGTATCTCAGACGACAGTGTCAGTGGGTTTCAGACATCAAATAGAACCCAAGTGCAAATCACAACACGTTGGATACCCAAACCTGTTTACACATTACCGTGTATAAGTAGTAGTATTAAAATACGTCTTATAAAAATGATGGGATTTTTAGGAAACACAAGATGAATAAGTCGAGAAGGAGGGGTAGAGGAACCAGTGGTAACTAGAATTATTAAAGAACATTAAGGTAACAGGTATTAAAAGGGGAAAGGTCTTCCAGTATATCAACCTAAGTATGTTATATATTAGTCTAACCGAAGAAAGTGGATCACGATACACAGATTCAAAGGAGGTACAGAAAAGTGTCACATTATCGAGTAAATAAAAAATACGACTCATTGTAAGGTAACAGACTTACATCGTGTCAAATCAATAGGCAAGTAGATGATCTTCTGTAGAACTAACGAAGGTTCAAAAGTCAAGTCAAGTCAAGTCAGCGAGTCAGCACAGGTTGAGAAACGCTGGGGTACTTGTCGTCGTGCGGTTCGGAGGGACAGGTAGTGGTTGAGGGCCTCAAGTGAGTCTGAACGTAGGTAGCTCAGTCACTACGGTATAAAGTTACGAATTTTATACAACGAAATAAATATTAAATAATTTGACAGTAAGGGAAGAGGAGGACGGAGGTTAGGGAGGGTCGTAGTCTCAGAAAAGGTTACTCAGTTGAGAAGCGTACTCCACCTTTTTCATGACCTCAAAGTCGAAGTCGTAGTAAGGAAGGTTTCTTTAGGGACCGACTAGAGGAAGTCTTACCTGACCAACCTAGAGGAACGTCAGGTTCCCTGAGAGTTCTCAGAAGAGGTTGTGGTGTCAGGTTCAAAATCGTTAATACTTTTTTCGACGATATTTATGGGTACACGTCCAAAAGTACACCCTACAGAAGTCAAGGAAACCCACTCATGGTTCCTTATACAAAACGACCGAGTATACCAATGTCATACAAATCAAAATATTCTTTGACTGTTTGACAGAAACTTTCATCGTCGCTGTAAAACGTAAGGGTGATCGTACTCTCAAGAACGACGAAGTGTCGGAGTGGTCGTAAACCATAACAGTCACAAAGTCTAAAACAGGTAAGAGAATCCATCATGATAGAGTAACAAAATTAAATACAAAGGGACTTCCGTATATCACACCTTTAGAAAAGCATACAAATAATCGGTAGAGGTAACGAAAATTTTCAAAGAGAATAAAAAGTGGGGATATGTGGGACAAAACAAAAAAGAGTGTAGACTAAATAGTGAAAAGTACTAAAGGACTAAGGATATCTATTAAACATTGAAACACTCAATAAAGGAATTTGTACAGTTTACATTAATACATTTTTAGACTAATAAAGTTGTAAACTTCCAAAACGTACACAAAAACAACAACAAAAGAACGAAGACGTCTAGATAAAAAAAATTGAATAGACTAATCTCAGAAAGAAGGTCTTTAATCAGTGACAGAACTTCTTTAAGTTACGAATTTTATACAACGGAATAAATATTAAATAACTTGTTAAAGGTAATACAAATCGTCCTTAAAATATCCTCATTGGATTGTTTAGTAATAGTCTTTAGTCTAAATTAGTTATAGAATTGGGGATTTTATATTTTTGGGATCTTATGAAATTGAGATAAAGAAGGACGTGAATATACGATTAAAACAGGTCCTAAAATTAGGATAGGAAAGAAAACACAACAACAATAAATCAGACGTTTGTCACAGGTTCAAAAAAAGTCGGGGTACCTGTACTCGGGTGGTCGGAAGAGATAGTCACCCTAAAGGGTCCATTCTTATAACCTCGCCCAACGGTAAAAGAAGAGGTCGCCTAGAAGGACTGGATCCTACGCAGAGGACGTAATCCTCAACCTAAGAAATGGTGACTCAGTGGTCCCTTCGTGTAAGAAAGAAATCGGGACATTTAAGTCGTAACGATAAAGATAAAATTGTAACGATAAAGATTTAATATATCAGTTATAAACGAAACAAAATGTTTGTGTGTGTGTGTATGTGTGTTTGTGTAAATGATGAATAAACGAGTAGTAAAGAAAAACGTAAAATCTGGTACGAAGACCAAATTAAAAAGGATAAAAATTTTCAAATATATTACATCTAAAGAATTATTATTTCGAAGAGTCAAACTCAATTAGATTCGTACAGAAATAAAATCTGTAAGAACTTTCTATCAAGACGACCTATGTATTAAGATCCAACTATCAAAACAGAGAGTTGTTAAATTTCTGTAATATGATAAGAGGTAATTACGACAACGACAGTAAGGTTGACGTAAAGACACAATAGAGTATAAAGGTCCTAAACTTTTTGTTAAATCGGATGAATCTTGTATAACAATAAGATGAATCTTGTATAACAATAAGGACTTAGTCATCTCTAAACACGAAAATAATTTTAGAGTTATTCATATCGGTTTTACATAGATTTTAAACAGAAAGGAGAAAAGATAGATAAGAGAAAAAGACCTTAAGACAGATCTAGATACAATTGGAAAATACAGGAACTATAGAGAGAGTATAAAGAGTATAGGAACAGACACTACATATTAAAGAGTTCTTTATGGTAATAATTAAGATAGAAATCTATATAAATGACGAATCGGTAACTAACTTAAAAAATTAAAGTTGTCAATATAAAAGTAAAAATCTACAGAGTGAGAGGGAAGTTTATATACCTAAGTATGGGAAATTGGTCAATAGAAACATCACTTTAGAAAATAAAGAGATTTGTAAAGTACGTCTAAACGGGTTTCAAGAAATAAAATACTTAGATGTGTTTTTAGAACCCTCACATTTAGACAACAAATAACAAAAATGACTGATTACAATTGACTACAAAAGAAACATCAGAAACTAACACTAATTAACGGATTAGAATTGATACACTGTAAGGTCACTCAGATTTAATCTGTGCATACAATCACCTCTCCTAAAAGAAGACGAAGACGACTGTGGGTTTCTCAACGTTGTCGATTCCCAGTAAAATTAAGGGAAATTATTAGGACATAGTGACTCTCAAATCCGAGTTGAAATACAAAGTCACGACAGGATTCCGGATCATAAGGATGTCGTCACGAAGATGGTCGAAGACGGGAGTATAAGAGTCCCCTCGGGTTAGGAAGAACCGGCAGATTATGAGGATCGAGGGTCGAGACCGGTGTCCATTGAGATAGGTGTTGGTGAGGAGGAGGGTCTTTCTTTCCTTTAAGAATTTTTAGTTACGAATCAGAACTAAACATCCGTCTCTCTCTAGACGTAACGACTGATAGTTTTAGAAAGAGATGGTCCTTGTAAACTTATTTTGAGACTTTTCAAAGAAGTAAGTAATTCTTTTAGTTGTATAAAAACATCACGGATGATTCACGGTCAGTGACATGAACAATCTATGAGTTAGTTATGAATAATTAAACTGTACTGAAATATTTGTTGTAAATGAAATAAAAGGTTAGAAAGATCAAGGGAGTAACGGTAAAGATTGAAGAGAGGGAGTCTAGTACCGAAATGAGGCATGAGAACAAACTAACTTATTGTTTATACCCCTTAAATCTTCGTCAGTAGTCTCTCCTTCTCCTCTCTACTAACGCATTTTTGTTTACCTGTTTTATCTCGATTTAGGGTTTAATAATTGTTTAACAAGGTCTTCAATTAAACTTTCGAATTGAAAGTTTAACTGACTACCCTTGTACCCTTGGATAAATTGAGTATTACATCGTCTAATGCGTATACGAGTAAATAAGTTATTTACTAATGGTTCATGGATAATAAAGGGTCCGTGACATTTTCCAACGACCCCTGTGTCATTATTAGTTTTATTTCATCAAGGACAAGAATGTATCGAATGACAAATCGGTCTCTACGTTTGATGGGTTCGTCGTCGTTACTTTTAAGTTGGTCGGTACTTTTGTTACTTCTTTATGCCCCTCTACACCTTCCTGCGCTTTGCACTTCTCGAATCGGATTGCTTCCTCTTCCTTGTCACTCTCCACAACCTTTTTTACACACATGTGTTGTCATTCGTCCCTTTAGATCGCGGAATAACTCTGTGTCTCTTCAATACTGACTACCTTAACTTCTCTTCGGTCCCGGTGAAAACCCTTTCTATTACTTTCTACTTAGACCTCACCATGATTCCGGACCATTGGCTTTCGTTATAACTTTGAAATTTTAAATAGGATTCCCGTTAACCCCTCTCACTTTTTCGACCGAACTTTGAGTTGTAAGTTTTTTGATTCTAGTACCGTAGGTCAGGGTAGTGAAGTACCGTTTATCTACCCCCTTTTCACCTTTGTCACCGTCTAAAATAAAAGAACCCCAGGTTTTAGTGAGACCCGTCACTGATGTCGGCGTTTTAATTTCTGTGAACGAGACATCTTCCTTTCACTATTGTTTGGATCTCTCGGATAATTTTTCGTCTCTATAGTGAAACGGCTGCTACAAGGCAGATCAGTTTCGATACCAAAAAGATTAGCAGTACATGTCAACACTCTCAACCTGGTCTTTCTTCCGACTCACGACTTCTTGACTACGAAAACTTGACACCACGACCTCTTCTGAGAACTCTCAGGGAAAATGTCGTTCCTCTAGTTTGGTCAGTTAGGATTTCCTTTAGTTGGGACTTATAAGTAACCTTCCTGACTACCACTTCGAGGTTATGACACCGGTGGACTACGTTTCTCGGATGATAACCTTTTCTGGGACTACCACCCCTTTCTGATTCCCGTCATTCACTTCCCCCGCTGTCTTCTACTCTACCAACCTACCGTAGTGACTGAGTTACCTGTGTTTAAACTTGTTTGAGACCCTCTATGATTTCCTGTCCCTTCGGACCACACACCATCAGGTACCCCAACGTCTCAACCTGTGTTGAATCACTGAGTTGTCGTTGTTGTTTCTCGTTACCTCTCAGTGACTTCCTGAATTGTTAAACTGATACTTTCATTAAACTGATACAAATGTTAAACACTTCCAAGAAACCGATCTTACACTTTTTACTTTCTCTTACCGTCTCTCTCCCCTCAGACCCCTTTGATCCATTACATAAAAGTCGTTAAGTCCACTCTCTCGTAACTCCTTTTACCTACTTAAGTTGTTGAATTTTCACTAAGAATATTCCTTCACTCTTCCGAATCCTTTTATTACCTAGTTCTCTACTGAAACCTAAATCGAATCAGTCAAGAAAGATCTCCCTTTATTTACGACGCCTTTAAACTAGAATCCTTGTGAACCAGGCTCGACGGTTGGTTTGAAGGTATTCTATGAACTTACCTATTATCCTAAAGGAAGACAAAGAAACTGAGTCCTTTCTTTCTCCTGAAAACGAACGAGTAGGGATCAACTTTTTCCTTACGATAGAGGTTATATCCGTAACACGACACACCCGTTTCAACGAAGTCAGTACAGACTGAGAAACACTATGATACTTGACATCGGGAGGTCCGAGGAGACAGGTACCCTAAGAAGTCCGTTCTTATGACCTCACCCAACGGTAACGGAGGAGGTCCCCTGGAAGGGGTGGGTCCCTACCTTGGACGTAGACAATACATAGGATATAACCGTCCGTCCAAGAAATGGTGATCGTGGTGGACCCTTCGGGTTTTACCCGTAATTCATCTTCCCCTTTTTAGTTCGACAGTTAGATGGAACTACCTTACTTCTCTACTGTTTCTATCTAGACACCCACCAGAATAAGTCCTCCACCCCTCTCATCCCTAGGGTTGAATTCGTATCCACCCCCGATGACGATAGGTCGATATAGACCATCCTGAACACCTGACTATTCTACACAGATGGTCCTCTGATTTTCGGAGGATCTTTTATCATGTAAAATTATATCATAATTTATAATGTCTTTTGTCCAATTATATTCATATTATTTTACAAATAGTACATCTCCAATTTTTATACCTAAGACACTACCTTTAAGTCCGCTCGATAAAGTTTAGGATTTTCTACTACGACATTTTCACGACGTGAGTTATACGGTCGTTTAAACCTTTTGAGTCGTCGTCACCGGTGTCCTGACCTTTTCCAGTCAAAAGTAAGGTCAGGGTTTCTTCCCGTTATGGTTTTTTACAAGTTTGATGGTGTGTCAACGTGAGTAAAGTGTACGATCGTTTCATTACAAGTTTTAAGAGGTTCGATCCGAAGTTGTCATGTACTTAACTCTTGAGGACCCACAAGTTCGACCTAAATTTTTTCCGTCTCCTTGGTCTCTAGCTCTAGTTTAACGGTTGTAGGTAACCTAGTATCTTTTTCGTTCTCTTAAGTTCTTTTTGTAGATCATGACGAAATTACTGGTGTAATTTCTGAAACTGACACACCTAGTGTTGTTTGACATTTTTAAGAATTTCGCTACCCTTATGGTCTGGTGGACTGGACGGAGGACTCTTTGGACACACGTCCAGTTCTTCGTTCTCAATCTTGACCTATACCTTGTTACCTGACCAAGGTTTAACCCTTTCCTCATGTAGTTCCGACATATAACAGTAGGACGAATAAATTAAATATACGTCTCATGTAGTACACTTTACGACACGACCTACTTCGTGTTCGAACTGAGTTCTAACGACCTTCTTTATAGTTATTAGAGCCCATACGTCTACTGTGGTGGTAATTACCGTCTTTCACTTCTTTTTGATTTCTCGGAGAACTACTTTCACTTTCTCCTCTCACTTTTTTGACCGAATTTTGAGTTGTAAGGTTTTTGCTTCCAGTACCGTAGGCCAGGGTAGTGAAGTACCGTTTATCTACTCCTTTGTTATCTTTATCACCGTCCGAAATAAAAGAACCCGAGGTTGTAGTGACGTCTACCACTGACATCGGTACTTTAACTAAGTACAGTTACATACCGTTTTTGGTGATGTTATAACATTTCATTAATCGGAGGTTAATTTTATTTAATTAAAAAAAATTTTTTTTCTTTTCTGGGACTACGACTATTTCTACTTCTATCCTCCTATTCCCCTACTGTTTCCTACTCTAACGACCTACCGTAGTGAATGAGTTACCTGTACTCAAACTCGTTCGAGACCTTTCACCACTTCCTGTCCCTTCGGACCGCACGAGGTCAGGTACCCCAGCGTTTCTCAGACTGTGTTGACTCATTGTCTTGTTGTTTCTCAATATCGTACTGTCAATTATTGTTCTCAAGTTTAAGGTCGAAGTGGTAACATACCCAGGTCAAAGGAATAAACATTTTTCTTATTGAAAGAAGGAACAGACTAAGCCACCACCACTCCTATTTTACTTCATCAGACATTTTTCGTGAAATTAGAGACTGTGTACTGAGTTCTGTATAATCGATTATAACAATCGAGTCGAGAAGTACCTGAAGTCTGAACTCGAAACTCCTCCTCTATCCCCACCGTTCCTCATCCACTCTTTTTTTATTACTTTATTTTCTAAAATAATTTTAGAATACTTATATAATCCCGTTCTGGTTTACGTCCAGTTTCAGTAAAGATCTCTTTACAAGGAAACCACAAAATTTGTTGAACAAGATAAATAGTTTACTATACATCAGAATCTCTCCGTATAATGTGTATACTTTTTTCTTAGACTGTGAAAATTCTTCGTTTATTTCATTAGGACCCGTTTTGGAGAGTTAACACAAAGACGATTGCATGCACTTCATGTACGATGAGCGAGTCATCCTTTCTGATAACCGTCTGACTGTTTTACTTAGTAACGACTTTACATAAGTTTCTCTTAATCTCTCGTCTTGGTCCCTGTCTTAGATTGTCCTTTATTCGGGGTACCCAGTAAGACTCAATATTGAAAAAGTTACACAGACATACTCAAACACAAATAAACATATTATGATCCTACATGACGTAACTCGTTCCCCTTATGAAAAGACATTGTATGCCCTTTCAAAAGAAAATAGTAAGTTCAAAATAGTAGACCAAAAAGTGAAAAATACGTTCAAAAAAGGGGGAAAGTGTAATCTTATTAAAACCAGTTACAAAAATAAAAATAGAAAAAGTTTCATACTGATTGCAAAAAAAAAACAGGAATCTCTTTCAATTTTCTCAGTATCACCGAAAGAAAATAGTCTTACCTTGGATAAGATGTGTTTTGAATTTTAAGTAAGAACCAAAAGTAGACTTTGAACTGTTCTATTCGGTGTAATTATGAAAGATCAGAAGTCGAAAGTTTCATAAAAAACGTCAGAGGAAAAGTAAAACGTAGATCTTTTTATAAAAACTTTGAGTTTATACTCGTACATTAAAGGGACAAATTCTGAAACGTCACTAAGAAGGTAACTAGATTTTTGGATGGTCTGAATGGGGTTAAACCGTGTATGAATGGTGACGTCGACCCTGAGGGTTAGACTAAGGAAAAATAGAGACACATGGTCGGTGTGTCCTGAATGAAGACAAGAAGTCACATAAAGAAAGATCCAGTCTATAAATTTAGAGTTTATGTCTGAATCCGTCTCATTACATTTCACTTTGTTCAGTTCACATCTCACCACCATAGAACACGTTTAACTTAGTGTGAATGTGACTATCTTCGTCGACGAAGAACCAAGTTGACTTTCAACGGTACACAATCTAGATTAAAAAGTTCTTTAACACACACACACACACACACACACACATTAGAGGTTCAAGAATTTACAACCGTTGACAAAAAGATTCGTGAGGTTTTCAGTTATTTAGTACGAGACGAACGACAATAATAAGGACATCCCTCGGTCTGACGAATAAGAAGTTCTGAGATCAAGAAGAAAAGTAATGGGGTAGAGGGAGTCGGAATCGGAGAGCAGAGAAGTCCTCTCAGGGATATATCAATTTAAGGTAACGAAATATCGAGAATCTCGTCAAGAGAGACAAGGAAAACATTGTAAGTAGTATGGAAAAAACTGAGTAGTACGGGTAGTCTGAGGATACTTAAGGTACTCCAATCTCTGGTACGTGTAGAAAAGGTAACATAGATCTTGTTACCACCCCTATATTTTCTGGTGAGTTTTTATAAACACTTAGATCAACTTCACCTAATTTTGTAATAGGAGTAATGTAACACGAGTAAGTGAGTCAGTACAGGTTGAGAAACGTCGGGGTACTGATCAGACGGTCAGAGGAGACAGGTACCTCAAAAGGTCCGTTCTTATGATCTCACCCCATGGTAAAGGAAGAGGTTCCATAGAAGAGTTAGGTCTCCAACTTGGGTGTAGAGAACACAGAGGACGTAATACAGAGGAGTAATATAATTACAATCTATGTATAAATATATATATATGTGTGTGTGTATATATACATGATATAATTGGAGTAAAATATCTTACTTGTGACACCTGAATTTTACTGGAAAGACACTAGTATCTCAAGAATCATTAGGTCACAAACTCAGTCTCCAGTATCGAGAACATTAACCTGGTACAACGATAAAAAATCATTAGAATCTAGAAGTATTATAACGTTTAGGCTATCGAAATTGGTGATACTTAACAAATTTTGATTAAGACTTATATACTAAATCATAAAGAATATATCTACCTCTTTCACTCTAGTTTTCCTTTAGATCCTTTCGTTTTGGTTTATTACAGTAATTTTCTGTATCCATTACCCACGATTTCGACTTTGAGGTCATGAAACCGGTGGAGTACGCTTCTCAACTGAGTAACCTTTTCTGAGACTAGGACCCTCCCTAACCCCCGTCCTCCTTTGCCCCTACTGTCTCCTACTCTACCGACCTACCGTAGTGACTGAGTTACCTGCACTCAAACTCACTTGAGACCCTCAACCACTACCTGTCCCTTCGGACCGCACGACGATAAGCACCCCAACGTTTCTCAACCTGTGCTGACTCGCTGACTTGACTTGACTTGACTTAGGGTAGTACTCCCGGAGTGGAAGTACTGGAGTAAGTTGGGTTCAATGGACGGTTTCAGAGGTAGAGGTCTATAGTATTGTAACCCTTAATCCCGAAGTTGTATACTTTAAATACTTTGTGTCGGGTCAAGTATCGTTAAGTCAAGTCACCGAAACAAATAACCGTCGTCATAACGTGTCCCACTTTGACAACAGGAAGTGTAAAATAGTGTGACTCTTTTATACAGACCCAAACGTAAACCACTCCGATTCTAGTCTATTACAGGTGAACTAGACAGGTCAAAGGGTACTCTTTAAAATAGGTAACTATTACAGATAACAAAATAATCCTCTATAAATTAAACTTATTCAATTCCTACGTTGTTGTTTCCTTATTTTGGTCCTTTCGTATTAAAAGTTTAGTTGTCTCCCCTTTTACCTTATTATGTTTTGTGTGAGTCATTGAGGGGACTGGGTGGTTCTTACCGTTCTTTCTCTTACTTTCTTTTTATCTAGTCCACCATGTTTACTTTGAGTGTTTTATGACTCCATTTAAATTTGGATAATAAATAATCACCATTTCTTGGACGGACGGTCACGTCCTCTACATTTTCTCTACACCCAAGCTAGAGACCCACCCCTTCTAGGGGACCTCCTCCTTTACCGTTGGGTGAGGTCATAAGAACCGACCTCTTAGGGTACCTGTCTCCTCGGACCACCCGATGTACCCTAATGTTTGTCAACCTGTGCTGACTTCACTGGATCGTGGGTGTCATGTGTATTTACTTGATTTACACAGTCAATTGTCTTACTAATAGTCTGACAAATTTTTAGGATGGATATCCGACAACTTTTCTCTGTAAATATTTGTATTTTATGTGTTAAAATTTTCCCACCCTTTTACTTCATCGTGTATTTTTGGTTGGTTTTCTTTGGATTATATAGTATATTTTACGAATAGTAACAAGTCAGTGATTCAGCTCAGGCTAAGAAAACGTTGGGGGTACCTGACATCGGGTGGTCCAAGGAGACAGGTACCCTAAAGGGTCTGTTTATGTCACCTCACTCAACAGTAAAGGAAGAGGTCCCCGAAGGACTGGGTCTCTAGTCTGGACGTAGAAGAGGTGTAGAGGACGTAACCGTCCACCTAAGAAGTGGTGACTCGGTGGTCTCTTCGGGTTCTCTATTTTATTCGTAATTATTTTATATATATATATATATATGTCGTTAATGTTAACGATCTTAATATATGTTGTGGTACATACCTAGTATAGCTTTACAATTCGACTTCCTCGTTTTACGTTTACTTACGTATGCCACACTAGGGTAGAAACCGTACGATTTTTGTGTCCGTCTTTATGTCAAAATACAAAACTGAACCTACTACCAATGTACAAAACAAAAAAAAAAAAGGGGGGAGGGTGGAGGGAGGGGTGTTGTAGAGAGACCCAGTATGTACAAAAAATTGAAAACTAATAAAAATAACACGACACGAATAAAGAATTCCTAAGAAATTATTTAATAGTCTTTATGTCAGTGAATTTCATTGTGTTTAGTTAAAAGAATATCAAGACACTTAATCTTTAGGTTGTATTCAGAGTGACTCGCATTTAGTTACTTAGTCGTCCCGAAACACTGAAAAACCTCTGAGAACCCTTCCTAAAGGAAGGTAAAAGATCAAAGATATCCACTGACCGTAAGGAACTGAGGACCAGTGGAATGAGGTAGAAGTCACAATCCTTGTCGAAGAGTGTATTGTGGTAAATTTTTTTTACAAATAGATACATAAACCAACACGACCAGAATCAACGTCGTGGACTTGAGAAGTCAGAAGTCACCGTACACTTACGAAACAACACAGTGCACCCTACCTCAAGAGACTGGTCCCGGCGGACGTAACCCTCACACCTCAGAACCGGAAGCCTGGTTGTCCTTTCGGGCAGTGTATTGTAGTAAGAATGGCGGAGAAGAAGAGAGAAAGTTAAATTAGTGAGAACACTAATATTAACCCGGTTATAATCTATTAGTTTATATTGGAAGGGTGTAGATCCAAAAAAAAAGAAAAGAAAAAAACCGACACAGTACATCGAACGTCCTATTATCAAAGAGTTGACCTCTGACTTGGGTCCGGGAACCGTCACTTTCGTGTCTTAGGACTTGTGACTTGAAGGTCCTTAAGGAGGGTATAGTTCTAAGAATTTAGTGTAGATGTTTCAGGCAAAAACGGATATTTCATTGTTGTATAAGTGTCAAGAACCACTAATCCTATACCTACAGAACCCCAGAAATAGAACGGATAGTGTCTATATACAAATGAATCCACACGTATAATATAAAGTGTTGTTCTATAAAACCCCCCTCACTTCTCTCCCTCACCCTTTCTTCTTCGTCCTCTTCTTCCACCACCTCCTCACCTTATAAAATTTTCAACTTAATTACTTTATACTTACCATTGATCAAATCATCTGGGTTTTTTGGACTTAACATTTGATCGTCACTCTTTTAGGTTCTTCTTAATTTTTTTTTTTGACATCTAGGGGTTTCCGAGTCTTTAATAACTATAGTCCATAGACACTTTCACCCCCACTTCTACTTCTCGGCTTTTGTCATCTGACCAACTGTGAGACAAATTCTTCATAGTCTGAAGTCTGACGGAAGGAACGAAAAACGTAGACTCGAAACCTTCTTGCCGTCTCTGTGTCTGTCGTATCTTACTCCCGGACACCTGATCACCTGTTGTCGATGTCGACTTCCGTACTCCGGGAATGGTTTCAGTCCAAATGTACTTACAATGTATGAGTCACAACACTGTGAGTCGAAAGAGTATGGATTTTATCCCTGTTACTTTGAGTAAAGTATTGAGACGAACCTCCCATCACTTAAATTTATAAACCGTGATGCGGACTTTGTATATACTCCCGGGGTAAGTCAAGTCAAGTCAAGTCAGCGAGTCAGTACAGGCTGAGAAACACTGGGGTACTTAGTGTCGTGCGGTCCGGAGGGAGAGGTAGTGGTTGAGGGCCTCAAGTGAGTCTGAGTACAGGTAGCTCAGGCACTACGGTAGGTCGGTAGAGTAGGAGACAGTAGGGGAAGAGGAGGACGGGGGTTAGGGAGGGTTGTAGTTTCAGAAAAGGTTACTCAGTTGAGAAACGTACTCCACCGGTTTCATGACCTCAAAGTCGAAATCGTAGTAAGGAAGGTTTCTTTAGGGTCCCGACTAGAGGAAGTCTTACCTGACCAACCTAGAGGAACGTCAGG
>SJYO01054018.1:1875346-1952835 GCA_006410555.1 Capra ibex
GGTATCGGAACTGATCTGCCTGGAATCAGCCGTTTCATTACAGAGACGAAAACTTATACGATAGATCCAACCAGTATTGAAAAGAAGGTTCCTCATTTGCAGGAAATTAAAGTACCGACGGCAGTGGTAGACGTCACTAAAACCTCGGGGGGGTTTTATTTCAGACTGGGACAAAGGTGACAAAGGGGTAGATAAAGGGTACTTCACTACCCTGACCTACGGTACTAGAAACAAAAGAATTACAACTCGAGATTCGGTTGGAAAAGTAAGAGGAGAAAGTGAAAGTAGTTCTCCGAATTTTTTTTTTAGTCATATCGAGACGTAACTCTCTTTTAATAAACAAACACATAAATACATAACCAAGCAGCGGTACGAACCCGAAAGAGATCAACGACGTTTCCCCGACGAGAGATCAACGTCACGTACCCAAAGGGCAACGTCACCAAAGAGACGCACGTCCCGTACCTGAAATCCACGAACCTGAAGTCATCAACACCACGTGTCCGATTCATCAACACAACGTACCCGACTCAACGAGACGCCGTACACTGTAGAAGGGTCTGGTCCGTAACTTGAGCACAGGGGAGGCAACCACCCGAAGACATCACCGAGTCTACCAATTTCACCAGGTCCCCATTTCTTAGACGACTGTTACGTCCTCTGGGTCCAAGTCAAAGACGCGGACCTTCTAGGGAACTTCCTCCCATAACCATTGGGTGAGGTCATAGGAGCGGACCTCTTAAGGTACCCGTCTCCTCGGACCGCCCGATCTCTGGTACCCCAACTTTTCTCAGCTTGTACTGACTTCACTGAATCGTACGTGTGTGCGGGGACGTAACCATCCGTCTAAGAAAATGGCGACCTGGTGATCCTTTCAGGTTTTCTCTTAGAACTCCATCCGACCTAGGAGAGGCAAACGGTCCGGAACTGGGTGCGTACAGGTGTCACTCACCTTCCACTTGGATTCCTTTATGTGACTTTAACCTCTTTTTCATCTTATCCTTCACACTCTTGTTCGTCTTATCTGAACCACCACCACATGAGAAAACGTTTATTTTATTCCTGTACACACTCAAGTGTCATAGACATGAATTATTTATGACACATCTATTATATTAAAATACAATCGAATTCGTGACTTTTCATTAACCATTTAAGTCCAAGGTTATTTTAAAGAACGGTTTTATCAAACGACTATTATATTATAAAGTTTATCATAATATTTATATTTAAAAAATTTTATTAATTTGATGTATTCTCTCTCAAACCCTTTATTCCTCTCTTTTTAGTAGAGGTAGTTTAGTATTTGACTCACTTGTAACGACTGTAAAACGTCAGAGAAGGAGATTCAAATGGTTGGTAAGTAATGTTTATAAATTGAAAAATGGATAAACATTAGTATTATTTGTATGTTAAAATATAAAAGACGAAATTTTAAATCAAATGTACGTAAAATGTAACGATGTCATAAAATTTGAGCCATTGTAATATAGGTCAGATTATAAATATTTTACATGAAATAAAAATCTTTAACTTCAACACAACTGAAACATCGTATTTGGTAATACACTATTTGTTGAAACACATAAAAAATTATTAAACCTTAACAAAGGAATCCTATCTATCGTCATAAATAAAAAATCTAAAATCTATATATTAATATATTAGTCTATGAAACTTAATGTTTATTGACAAATTTTAACAATCCACAGTTCAATAAGAAAGTCAAGTCAAGTGAAGTCAACGAGTCAGTACAGACTGAGAAACGGTGGGGTACCTAACGTCGTGTGTTCCGAAGGGACAGATAGTGGCTGAGGGCCTCAAATGAGTTTGAGTACAGGTATCTCAGTCACTACGGTAGGTTGGTAGAGTAGGAGACAGCAGGGGAAAAGGACGGAAGTTAGAAATGGTCCTAGTCCCAGAAAAGTTTAGTCAGTCAAGAAACGTAATCCACCGGTTTCATAACCTCAAAGTCGAAGTTGTAGTCAGCAAGGTTACTTATAAGTCCTGACTAAAGGAAATCCTACCTGACCAACCTAGAACGTCAGGTTCCCTGAGCGTTCTCAGAAGAGGTTGTGGTGTCAAGTTTTCGTAGTTAATAAGCCGTGAGTCCAAAGAAATATCAGGTTGAGAGTGTAGGTATGCACTGATGACCTTTTTGGTATCGAAACTGATCTACCTAGAAACAACCGTTTCATTACAGAGACGAAAACTTATATGACAGATCCAACCAGTATCGAAAAGAAGGTTCCTCGTTCGCAGAAAATTAAAGTACTGATGTCAGAGGTAGACGTTACTAAACCCTCGGGGTCTTTTATTTCAGATTGTGACAAAGGTATCAAAGGGGTAGATAAACGGTACTTCACAACCCTGACTAGAATCAAAAGACTTACAACTCAAAATTCGATTGAAAAAGTGAGAGGAGAAAGTGAAAGTAGTTCTCCGAGAAATCAAGAAGAAGCGGAAGACGGTATTCCCACCACAGACGTATAGACTCCAATAACTATAAAGAGGGCCGTTAGAACTCAGGTCGAACACGAAGAAGGTCGGGTCACAAAGAGTACTACATGAGACGTATATTCAATTTATTCGTTCCACTGTTATACGTCGGAACTGCATGAGGAAAGAGTTAAACATTGGTCAGACAACAAAGTACAGGTCAAGATTGACAACGAAGACTGGACGTATGTCTAAAGATTCCTCCGTTCATTCCTCCAGACCATAAGGGTAGAGAACTTCTCAAAAGGTATCAAATAACACTAGGTTGTCAGTTTCCGAAACCGCATCAGACATTTCGTCTTCATCTACAAAAAGACCTTGAGAGAACGTAAAAAAATACTAGGTCGTCTACAACAACCGTTAAACTAGAGACCAAGGAGACGGAAACGATTTATCTCGAACTTGTAGACCTTCAAGTACCAAGTACATGACAACTTTGGACCGAACCTCCGAAAACTCGTAATGAAATGATCGCACATTCTACTCACGTTAACACGCCATCAAACTCCTAAGAAACCGTAACGGAAAAAAACCCTAACCTTACTTTTACCTGGAAAAGGTCAGGACACCGGTGACGACTCAAAAGGTTTAAACGACTGTACAACTCACGTCGTGAAAGTGTCGTAGCAGAAAATCCTAAACTTTATCGAGTTGTCCTTAAGACAGTGGAGGTGATCGAAACAAATATCACAACGAAGGATTCCGGGTGAACTGAAGTGTAAGGTCCTACAGACCTAGATCGACTCACTAGTATGGTAACACTAATAGACTCAACACTTCTAGAAAAACATGTCAAGAATACACATAAGAATGGTGGAGAAGAAATATAGAAGACGAAGACAATCCAGGTATGATAAAGACAGGAAATGACTCAGGTAGAAACGTACTTTACAAGGGAACTATAGAGATTAAAAGAACTGTTTTAGAGATCAGAAAGGGTAAGACAACAAAAGGAGATAAAGAAACGTAAATAGTGACACCTTCCGAAAGAATAGAGAGGAACGATAAGAAACCTAGAGACGTAAGAAAGGAAAAGAGGAAACGGAAAACGAAGAGAAGACAAGTGTCGATAAACATTCCGGAGGAGTCTCTTGGTAAAACGGAAAAACATAAAGAAAAAGAACCTCTACCACAATTAGTGACGGAGGACATGTTACAGTGCTTAGAGTCAGGTATCAATACTCGGTTTCAATAAGAAATCGGTTTCAATTCGTTAGTTTTTGAGATTTAATAGCTTTTATTGTAAAGAGTATCTAAACATAGTTTCGTCGATTTTTACGAGTTCGGGGCAACTCTCAGTAAAATGAAGGTCACTAATAAAATTTTTTTCTAATTTCAGATAATTGAAATCCATTTCAAGCATCCTCTTATCTTAAATAGACTAAAATATAACAAATTCTTGGTTGACTTTCGTATGTGTCTCATAATCCTAAAATAAGTACAAAAATTTTAACCATATTCATTACCACCCGCAGGGAGCACCGAGTCTACCATTTCTTAGGTAGGTGGACGTTACACCCTCTGGGACCAAGCTAAGGACCTGATCTTTCTAGGTGACCTCCTCCCGTACCGGTGGGTGAGGTTATAACAACGGACTTCTTAGGGGTGCCTGTTCTCCTCGGACCGTCCGATGTCAGGTACTCCAGTGTTTCTCAGTCTGTGTTGACTCGTCGATTGGTGTCGTGTCGTATTTATTACCATTGTAACCTTTGAGATTTTACCACTCCAAATAACCGATGAAAATAATGAAATAAGAACTAATAGTATAGTGATTACTCTAATTTTATTGATTACTATAAAGGTGACATGGAAATTTACTCGGGACCACCGAATCTGTCATTTCGTAGGCGGACGTTACGCCCTACGGGTCCAAGTTAGGGACCCAACCCTTCTAGAGGACCTCTTCCTTTACCGTTGGGTGAGGTCATGAGAACGGACCTCTTAAGGTACCTGTGTTCTCGGACCATCCGATGTCAGGTACCCCAGTGTTTCTCAGCCTGTACTGACTCACTGAAGTGAAGTGAAGTGGAAGTTTGCTCAATCAAGCTAGACAACACAGTTGTGACACTATGAGTAGGTGGTGTACATAGTAGAAACACCTTTTTTTAAGGGGGTTAATAATTGTATAAGTTTAGTGTAAGGTTCATCAGACTCATCACTGGTGTGTTGTCTACTACGCTTTAAAACCATAAAACCATAAAAATATACCTTTGCTATCTTTTGCATTAAGTCCTTCAATTCAGACAACATTTCCATCAAATAATACTAATGGTAAATTAAGTCATACTCAGAAAACCTACGGAGTAGAGATCCTGGAATGACCGAAGGATAACCCATCTCATTATAACGTGTGGAAGTCAAGTCAAGTCAAGTATACTGAGGGTTGTAATTTCGTTACCAATTCTAATCATTAATCGAGAAAAAACTTCTTCTGATAAATAAATTCTTTTTATATAACTTGTGAGTGGCACTCAGTTATATTTTCAGGTTGACTTACCTATTACTTATTTAGGTTCAACGACAGAAGCCACTTGAGTAGTATCAAGTATCCTGAATCCTATAGTCCGTGATTCAAAAGGAAAGAGAAAAGGTGGGACATACTAAATAGACAGAGAGAGTCTTACGAAAAGAATAGTAAAACTTTAATTATAATGTGTTCACGATACTTATTTCACGGTACCCGATTCTACTCTCCTACCAATTAAAAATGACTCCTTTTTTCAGTTTAGTAATATCCTTCCCTGTAAATACCACTCTACCTTCTTAGTCTTCTAGATAGATCTTTTCTCTTCTTCCTCTTGTTTAAAGATCGAACTCACTTTACTTATCAGTGACCATCGACTGACACTTTCTCGTACCCCACAAGTCCCCTCCCACGTAAGTGTCGAGGACTCTTACACTAGACGAAGAATAGGTCCCGATCCCCACCTCAGTATCCTTCCAGTTCGATAACTACCTTCGGTCAATACTTAAGGTTGTGGTCAAATAAAACTTCCGTTATCTCTAGGTTACCTCCTAATTTTATTCGTTCAATAGTCTATACTGTCACATCTACACCCTGTCATCACCCGCGTACGACAATTCATCCTCAGATTGATTTCTGGTAAAGATAATAGGACCACTCTCTAAAACTCTCCCGATTGTGTTCCGTCACCCTTTCTTCAAGACTGTCTCCTTTTAAGGTGTTATTTTTGTTGTCCTATCAGAAAGAACAAAGAACGAACAACCTTCTTACCTCACTCTTCCTCCGCAACAAGATTACACTCTACACCGAACCCCGTCCTATTTTGAATCATTTAATCTCACCTGTGTGTCCTTTTCTTCTTTATGGTGACAGGAAAAAAAAAAAAAAGGGGGATTTACGACCGAAGTTTAATATAAAGTCTAAAATAAGTTGTAACTGTCATAAAAATTTACCGGTCGATAAGAGTACAAGTATGCGATTTATAATCGATCAGAGTTTACTACACAATTTAGTTACAACGAGATTTTGTCTACAAAATTTTATTAGAACACTGTTCTACCCTTTTAAGAAGGAATTTTCGTATTTGTTTTTGTAAAATTGTTCTATGTAAAATTCCCTTTTAAACATGACTGATTGATTAGTGTTTACAAAAGAATCCTTTACCGGACAAATTGAAAGGACTGATAATCGTGGTCGTAAAGAACCGACACAGACCCAAAACCTTCATTTTTGTACGAAACTCACTCGACTGATAAAAATTCTCCTGAAACTTTGCCTTTGAGACGTAGCTCCATGAGATTGACGATGTGATAAAATATATTTGTTCTTTATCACAAGTACCCGTTACAAGTGCTTTAACCTATAGGTCACAGTATTAATTCTAGGGTGCACCACGTGTCGCTCCGTTTTTATTTATTAAAATTATGGAACCCCTTTTTTTATTTCATTAAACATTTTTAAGAACTGAAAAAAAAAATTACACTATAGCATGGACCTTAACTATTCTCTTTGAGAGACACAAATTATTACTACTCCCTTTTTGACCAACTCTTTATATAATTGTACATTAAACTCTCTTATACAGATACTATCACCTCTTGACACTTCTCTACTACTCGTTTTTAAAGACAAAGAAGAGAAAGAGAAGAGACGGGCAGAGAGAGAGAGAGAGGGATAGAAAGGGGAGCAGGGAAGGAAGGAGGAGGGGGGATGGAGAAAGAAATACAAGTCTCGTTCTTCTTATTCCGTCTCTATACAGATTATAAAACCCTACCCTTGATTTAAATTGTCGAGTGTCTTTCTTTTGTCTTGATGAGATAATGATAAAACGTAAGCAGAAGAAGATTCTTTTACTATAAATCTGACTGTATACAATTGATCACGAATATTTCTCTTTTAATTTTAAACTACTTCCCCTGTTTCTCCCTGTTACGGTCGTACATCGTTACCGTTTTATGTCCCAGACCACAATTTCGTTTCAAACTTAAATACGGAATGATCCATGTACTGACCCGTTCGATCAACTAGACAAGTTCGACTCAGCATGGAGTTTAAAGTTAAAAAAAAGTAAAAATTGCACTTTTATTATGGATGACCTTCTAATCATTTCATCCTAGTTTACTTTATTATACACTTTGAATGACCTCCAAATCTAGAAGAGGTAAAGGATCGGATCATTGATTATTGATTGAAATATGACACAAGTTTCATGTCCTGGTTCACTTATTATAGGACCAAATACCTTCACGAACTCTACACTGGTATTTCGAGAGATAACTAACAGAAGTTCTTTTAACACATCCTTATAAGTGTAGTTGGGAACAACTCAAACATCTTATATAGTAATTTACCTATCGAATCCTTTTGAATTCATTATATCAAAGGTCACTCTTAGGTTGTACTCAAGGTTTTCTTGTTCAGAACGATTTGTTTAGTTAAAATAAAGACGATCCCAAAGATCCAACTATCTTCTCCCTTAACTATATCTGTGGTACACTGGGGGCACCAGATTCCGTGAACTATTTCACTGCCACCATTCGATGGGTATGTATTGGTCACTCACAATTTTCTACCCCGTAGTGGGGTTTAGTTAGCGAAAAAGGAGTGACGATTTACCTACAGAAGATCTCCATTGAGATTTGGTGATGTAGGTAGGAATACGACGAAAGCAGAACGACTAAAGCTAGACAAAAAAATCGAACTATTCAAGTAAAATTTAAAATAATCGAAAGTGCAGGTCAAAATACAGTGGACGTCTAACTCAACCGGTTTTACAAGGGAACCAAAATTTCATTTTTAATTTTCCATGTAAAAAAGTAAAAGTGGTTCTTAAAATAATTTGTCGAATAAGTGGCAAAACAAGGTCATGGAAGACGGTAGAAAGTCCGTTGAAGTAATAAGACAGAAGTGTTTCGAAACATAGAAAAACTCGTTTCTTGACAAGGTCTACGAAAAATGTCAAAAGGTCTCTTGACTTAAAAAAAAAGTAATCCTCTTAAAACATTTCTGGTTTTATTTACCTTTAGACTTCCATGTTACAGACCACTTATACCATCTACTTAGTCTTGAAGAGTCGGTTCAACATTGTCAAAAACGGACCAGTAGTTTCTTTGTACACCAGAACGCAATAGGACTACCTTCTACTACGTGAAAGACAACTGATTAAGGCCTGTGAAAAGGTAGCGCACGACGAAAGTCAACCGGATTTGACCCTCGTTCGTGAACAACTTTAATTAACAAATCAAAAGGTCTTCCTCGAACATTATCTCTTGAGGGAAGATTAGGGTGATATATATGTAGTGAAAGAAGATTCGGACCGGAAACGACACCAACCACCACCAAGTAAAATGAACGGGGTGCCAGACAAGGTAAGACGTATTAACATGTCTTAGGCGAAAAGTAATGGGTAGTTGGGTCCACCTCGTCGTCATCCAGGTCCCCCCACACCGAACCCCCTCCCCGACGATGCAGGACAAATATCCGGACTTCGATGTCCCCTATTACCTCATGTCTCGTAGATAGTCGGAGTCCCCGGGGTGAACCGGGGTCGGGGTTCCCGTTGGGAGAACGGAGAAAGGGAACTCTTGTTAGAGTTCTTCTACCCCATCCGTTCGAGTCTATGATTTGTCACAAATATATAAATAAGTATATACATATAAATGAAGTCTTTTCTTGTCAAGTTCCATGTCCTTCGCTCGTCTAGAGTCCGGAACAGGGAGACGGACGCGGTGTCTTATAAAACAATGTAAAGTCATCTTGTAGCGAACGTCTTTATCTCAGTTTCAAAAAAAGACAATTGAATGCACTTTGGGTTTGTAGTCTCACTACTTGTATTGGTTCGACCACGTTTACTAAAAGCTACGAACTAAACCCATAAAACTCACACAACCGAGAGAGGGTACACCATATAGTAGTTAAAGAGAGTTAATTACAGAGTTAAATTAACGATAGTTGAAGTTGACCAGATGGGTTACCTCCTCGTGGTAGGTCGTTCTTTAGAGATCGTGATTTGAAGTGTTTGGTGAAAACTGTGTTAGTCAGTGTCGTGAAAGAGGTACAGGACGTGTTTATTAAAACGGAAAATCAACGTAAAAATGGAAAAAACTTTATTATTTCGTATTATACGGTTTTACAACGAAAAAAAGAAAGTGGAAGTCATAATTTTACCAATGTGTTTTTATGTTAAATCTATTCCAAAAAGAATTGATGCACGACAATGTTGTCGACAGTGTTATGTTATATTGTTTTAACAAAGATTTCTTCAATTTCTATTGATTCGTGATGGTCCCCGAAGGGCCTACCGAGTCACCCATTTTTTAAACGGACGTTACGTCCTCTGGTTGGTGATTGATCTCGGCAGACTACCTTTTTTAGTTTACTTCAAGACTCGGTCGGATCATAAACTCTTCATTCAGGAGAAAATCACCTTGTGTTCCTGAGTCTATTAGGGAAAACAGAATACTGGATAGACTACCTGTTTTATAAGTAACGGAAAGAGAAAACAAAGAACATCCGAGATACCGAAACCCGTTCAATACCTGAAGACGTTTGAGTCAAAAAAGTAGACATTTTATCTTCATTATCATATTGGAGTCTTAATGAAACCCTCTTTCATTAACTAACTGTATTATATATAGTTAGTAAACTGTATATAATACGTAATTAGTAAACTGTACATAATACCAATAGTATCAAGTAGTCCGTAAGACAGTCTAGATCAGGGAATTTAGATAAAGAGTGAAGGTGACAGATGAGTATTCCCTAAACTAAATCCAGTATGGACTTACCAGATCACCAAAAGGGATGAAAGAAGTTAAATTCAGAGTTAAACCGTTATTCCTCGAGTACTAGATTCGGTGTCAGTCGAGGGTCAGAACAAAAACGACAGACATATCTCTAAGAGGTAGAAACCGACGTTTCTTATATTAGTTAGACCCCTGATCTAGACTATCCGTCTTACGGACTACTTGATACCTACCTCCAAGTACTGTAACATGTCGTCTGTCCCTAGTTCTGATAGAGGTACCTTTTCTTTACGTTTTTTCGTTTTACCGACAGACTCCTCCGGAATGTTTATCGACACTTGTCTTCTCTTCACTTTTCGTTTCCTCTTTTCCTTTCTATATTCGTAGACTTACATCTCAAGGTTTCTTATCGTTCCTCTCTATTCTTTCGGAAGAAGTCACTAGTTACGTTTCTTTATCTCCTTTTGTTGTCTTACCCTTTCTGATCTCTAGAGAAGTTCTTTTAGTCTCTATGGTTCCCTTGTTAAGTACGTTTCTACCTGAACCATTTCCTGTCTTTACCATACCTGGATTCGTCTTCTATAATTCTTCTCCATCGTTCTTATGTGTCTTCTTAACATGTTTTTTCTAGAAGTGCTGGGTCTATTAGTACTACCACAGTAGTGAGTGGATCTTGGTCTGTTGAACCTTACACTTCAGTTCACCCGGAATCTTTCGTAGTGATACTTGTTTCGATCACCTCCACCACCTTAAGGTCAACTCGATAAAGTTTAGGACTTTCTACTACGACACTTTCACGACGTGAGTTACACGGTCGTTTTAAACCTTTTGAGTCGTCACCGGTGTCCTGACCTTTTCCAATCAAAAGTAAGGTTAGGGTTTCTTTCCTTTACGGTTTCTTACGAGTTTGATGCCGTGTCAACGTGAGTAGAGTGTGCGATCGTTTCATTACGAGTTTTAAGAGGTTCGGTCCGAAGTCGTTATGTACTTGGTACTTGAAGGTCTACAAGTTCGACCTAAATCGTTTCCGTCTCGTTGGTCTCTAGTTTAACGGTTGTAGACGACCTAGTGCCCCTTTTGTTCTCTCAAGGTCCTTTGGTAGATAAAGACGAAATAACTGATACGGTTTCTGAAACTGACACACCTAGTGTTATTTGACACCTTTTAAGACTTTCTCTACCTTTATGGTCTGGTGGACTGGACGGAGAACTCTTTGGATATATGTCCAGTCCTTCGTTGTCAATATTCACCTGTACCTTGTTGTCTGACCAAGGTTCATCCTTTTCCTCATGTAGTTCCTACTTATAACAGTGGGACGAATAAATTGAAGATACGTCTCATGTAGTATTCTTTGCGACCCGACCTTCTTCGTGTTCGACCTTAGTTCTAATAGCCCTTTTTATAGTTATTGGAGTCTATACGTCTACTGTGGTGGGAATACCGTCTTTCACTTCTCCTTGACTTTACGGAGAACTACTTTCACTTTCTCCTCTCACTTTCTCAACCGAATTTTAAGTTGTAAGTCTTTTGCTTCTAGTACCGTAGGTCAGGGTAGTGAAGTACCCTTTATCTACCCGTTTGTCACCTGTGTCACAGTCTGAAATTAAAAACCCCGAGGTTTTAGTGACGTCTACCACTGACGTCGGTACTTTAATTTCTGCGAATGAGGAACCTTCCTTTCAATACTGGTTGGATCTATCGTATAAGTTTTCGTCTCTATAATGAAACGGTTGTTTCCAGGTAGATCAGTTCCGATACCAAAAGGGTCACCAGTACATACCTACACTTTCAACCTGACATTTCTTTCGACTCACGGCTTCTTAACTAAGAATACTTGACACCACAACCTCTTTTGAGAACTCTCAGGGGACCTGACGTTCCTCTAGGTTGGTCAGGTAGGATTTCCTCTGGTTAGGACCCACAAGCAACCTTCTTGACTGAGGTTCCGACTTCGAGATTATAAAACCGATGGAGTACGCTTCTCAACTGAGTGACCTTTTCTGAGTACGACCCTCCCTAACCCCCGTTCTCCTCTTCCCCTGCTGTCTCCTACTCTACCGACTACCGTAGTGGTTGAACTACCTGTACTCACACCCATTTGAGGCCCTCAACCACTACCTGTCCCTCCGGACCACACGACTCAAAGTACCCCACCGTTCCTCAGCCTGTGCTGACTCGCTGACTTGACTTGACTTGACTACGAATAGTACACTGTATTACATACGAACCATATAATATCCATAAATCATCTACCAATAAAAATCCGTCCTATATTTCGATCTCTTGTCATTAAGGTGTACTTAGTACTATGTCTTCGTATTATTTTATCACTCTGCAACAATATAATCAGTTATAAAACCGAGACAATTGATAAGTGTATAACTATACAAAGATCCCGTTATACTTTTAGATCTAATATATAGATAGGGGTTGATTAAGATTTCTTCAAACAGAAGATGTTTTGTTTGGTATTATTATGGTGTCAGAAGGTAAAGTCCAAGGTCCCTTTAATGAAATACCAACACTGGATTAAAAAAGGTTTCGTTTAGAGATAAAATGTCTCTCTTATATCTTCGAGGTAGGTACAGATCTAGTTAACGGTTTTAATGTAACAAAAGACCTCATATACCCCCTTACTTCGTATGGTATGTATATATAGTAAGAATTAATATAGTTACTGGAACAATAATATATTAAAAAACCAAAAGGACTCAAAGAAACAAAAACCTTAGTTCTGAAAGTTAACTTAAGAATATTTGAAAACTCATTTGGATACATACTTTTACTTATAAGAGATGTAGAAGTTTAGATGTAGATCCAAGTTTCCGTTTGTAACACAAACGTAGTTGGATTCCCCATTCTCCTTTTTCTTGAGTTTTACACGAAAAATATTTAATATGTAAAGTGGACGTTATAAATTAAAAGTGTAAATAGTTTTACTACATAAGTTCATCTTTTATTTAAACCATCTTTATTTTGTCCGAAACCCATGTATTTCTACTCTTGATGTCTAATGACACAGTCCAGGCTCACTCCACGTAAGTGAGACGGGGTAGAGACTTAAGAAATATACAATCTCTTGTGAATTAGTGAGTGTGTTCCGAAAACTGAACCAAGTGAGTCAAGATGTCGAAGGCAAAAGGAGTAGGACAGGTAATCTCTTCCGCAAAGTTCCGTCTTCACAAACGGGACTCCGGCTCCTCCAACGCACCCGAGTCCATGGACGTACAAGTGAGAGTCACTTTTGTGGAGTCGAGACTTCCTCAAATATTAATCATTGTCAAACTTTCTCGAATGACACCCCTCTTTGGTAAATCCCTAATCCAACCCATACGCATTCTATCCTCCTCCACTACTTTCATCAAACCACGGTTCAAGACAATATCCAGGGATCATATTATAAAGAATATACATTCTTTAAAGGAGGAGAAAAATCAGGAAGGAAAAGGATACTACTTTCACTGGGTAGGAAAACCTTACTCTTCAAAGACCTTTCCCTAACCGAATACTCTTTTCGTCCAAACGACGCACTCTAGTGTAGGACCGGGTCATTTCCACCTCAAACGGAATCGTGAGAAAATAATGTATGGTTTGGTTATCAAAGTACACCTTGGTTATATGAAACGGTAAACACCTGGGAAGTAGGAAAGACACATATAAGTACCCACCTAAATTATACTAAGAAATTCCTAATCGAAGATATTTAACGGTAACTGAATTTTTAGGTTTTCGTCTGAAAGGGTCGTCAGGTGACCAATTCTGAGATGGAAGGTTACGTCCCCCGCGTCCAAGTCAGGGACCAGTCCCTTGATTCTAGGATGTATGACACACCATGTCGTTTTTACTTTTTCTTTTTTATTCTTTTTTTTTATCGTTTTGTTTGTTCGTGTTGGCTTTCTTACTAACATTATTATAGATTTGACAACCAGTAATACAATCCGGTCAACAAGGGTTGATCTGTGTTAAAATAGAGGGTCCCCTACTGTAAAAAATAACAGTGTTTAACTCCCGTCCCCATTACAATGACCGGAGATTACTCGTCTCAGGTTCCTGATTTGTAATATATAACGTGTCCTATCGGGAAATGTTGGTTCTATATAGACCGGGGTTTATTGTTATCACGACTCCAACTATTGGAACGTAATTTTTTCTCACAAACCCCCTCCTTACCACCCGACAAAGACTCGTGTAACAGAATATTATTTGACTATCTCGTCGTATATCATAATCAGTGAGTCAGTACAGGTCGAGATGCTGGGGTACCTGACATCGGATGGTCTGAGAAAACAGGTTCCTTAAGAGGTCCGTTCTTCTGATCTCATCTATTCGGTAACGGAAGAGGTCCCCTAGAAAGACTAGGTCCCTAACTTGGACCCAGAGGACGTAACGTCCGTCTAAAAAATGACACAGTCAGTGGTTTCGTCGTATATTGTGTTTGAGAAAATGACTCCCATAAAGTATATGACCCCTTCGTCTGATTATTAATTTCGTTACATCATACCCGAAACCATCTCCATACGTCTTCCTTGAAAGTGACTCTCTTTTTATAGATTGAAGTGACTCTTTGATTCCCACCGGATATACTATTTTACACCACATTGTAAATCGACAAAAGTCAACGTTCATCGTCTTTTTAGACAGGTATTTTACTAGGTGTATTGACTTTTCAGTTCTCAGTTTTACTCGAAGTCACAACCAAAAAAAGTCGTCGGGTCTCTGTAGTCATTCCTTCCTGGACTACATTAGGAAGGTGCGGAGACGGAAGGCTTCACAGTCCGAAGTTGTATTCTGAGTAAGTAGGAGTCCGAGTAGTCTATCCGAGTAGTCGATGTGTAGTTAAAGTTCTCATCCCCGACCCCTTACCGTCAAGGTTCTGGGGGGAGGCTCCTCAACCCTTTATAAAAAGTGTATTCAGAGTAAAACAGAGAGAGACAGACATAGACCAAGTAGACTTACTTCTTGACATTGGTCCTATATTTTAGTACAAACAATCGATCTCGACTTGGTTCAAACTTGGTATAGTGTTCCCTTCACACCGATAAATTTGTCTTTATCCTCATCGATATCTTTCTTTTTTTTGTACCATCGGTCCGTTGACGTTACCGGTAATATCTTGTAAATTCGTCTTCTTTGTCGAGTCTATCTGTATCTTTCTCGTGTCGTACAAGTTTGACCCAGAGATTTCATCAACTATGCCGACCGTAGGTCCACTACACCACTCTTTATCATAGTCTACCTTAAGATTTCTTTCCGTCCCCGGTCTACTATTTTCGTGGTTTTACAGGACTCTTCCTATATTAAGACATCGGTTAAGACTTGGTAATTTCTAAAAACTGTTTACAGATACTCTTATAACTCTTCTTACCTTTCCTCCTTCAACCTTGACCCTCGTCTCTTGAGATTAAAACCCGTCGACTAAATTATGGGAACTTAAACTAAATTCTTTCCTGTCGTTAAGATAGAATATTCGTGATTCTCTGTTTTGTCCCTTTTACGAATTGTGTGTCGTCCATTAGTTTACAATCAATAGTAAACAAGTGTATGAATATTTGTGATCAAAACACAAAGTAGACATGGTGAATGACACCTTTGAATCAGATCAATTAATGGAACTTAGTCTCAGGTAAAAGAGATATGTAGTGAATCAATAAAACTCCTAGTACAATTTAATATAAATAGTTTTAATGTCACATTTACTTACTCTGATATTATGGTATGCAGTGATGTCTTCTTTAATCCTCTCCAACCCTCCCACTTATACGTAGAATCTCTTTCTTATCCAACCTATATCTCTTATATCTACTCCTTCTTTAGTGAATACTGAGGATCTCAAAAACCATATTCGTTGATCCATCTAACGATAAAGAGTCACCCCTTCGAATTCCGACATCCACTCTTGGTCCAAAGTGAAGTATAAGACGTGTAAAATTTAAACTTCCCAACTATTCTATAAGTTCAAATTTACAGTTCCTCCTTTGACCTATACATTCAGACCTTGTATCACCTCTTTAGAAAGACCTTTGTGTCTATACTTTCGACTGGTGTATGAATCTCTTCGATGTGGTACCCTTAATACTCTATTTGATCTTTCTCCTCCCTTTCTCTCTATGATTCTTCTCACGTTCTAGACATCGTAAGACAGGTCCCCAAATCATTCTCTCTTCCTTAGTCCTTTCCTCTAACACTATCTCTTCGGTTGGTAAATTTCTTTTCTCAGTCCTAGTACATTTAAAGTCTCTTCCTTCCTCACTACTCGACACAGTTTGAGGTTAATTATGAGGTAACTTTAACTACAATAGGTCGGACATCACAGGAGTTTTTTTCATCAAAGTCACTTGTAGACCTTCACCTTAGGTCTATCTTCTCCCAGTTATTCACTTACATTTACTTATTGACCTCCGTTTTATCAAGAAAAACAAATTATATGTGATTACTCCCTTCTTTAACAGAGAATGAAAAATTTTTTATGTCGTCGAAAAAAGTATAAGTTAGAACTTTAAAAGGTCTACAGGTATTGTCACTCTTGATAATTGTTTGACACTAATTCATTGTGTCAGTCAAGTCAGCGAGTCAACACAGACTGAGACGCTGGGGTACTTGACGTCGTCCGGTCCGAAGGGACAGGTAGTGGTCGAGGACTTCAAATGAGTTTGAGTACAGATAACTCAACCACTGTGGTAGGTTGGTAGAGTAGGAAACAGTAGGGGAAGAGGAGGACGGAAGTTTGAAAGGGTCGTAGTCCTAGAAAAGATTACTCAGTCAAGAAGTGTAGTCCACTGGTTTCATAATCTCGAAGTCGAAGTTGTAGTCAGGAAGGTTACTTATAAGTCCCGACTAAAGGAAATCCTACCTGACCAACCTAGAGGAATGTCAGGTTCCCTGAGAGTTCTCAGAAGAGGTTGTGGTGTCAAGTATTCGTAGTCAACAAACCGCGAGTCGAAAGAAATATCAGGTTGAGAGTGTAGGTATGTATGGTGACCTTTTTGGTATCGAAACTGATCTACGTGGAAACAGTCTTTCATTACAGAGACGAAAAATTATACGACAGATCCAACCAGTATCTAAAAGAAGGTTCCTCGTTCGCAGAAAATTAAAGTACAGACGTCAGTGGTATACGTCACTAAACCCTCGGGTTCTTTCACTTCAGACAGTGACAAAGGTAACAAAGGGGTAGATGAACGGTACTTCACTACCCTGGCCTACGGTACTAGAATCAAAAGACTTACAACTCAAAGTTCGGTTGAAAAAGTGAGTGGAGAAAGTGAAAGTAGTTCTCGGAGAAAACAAGAAGAAGTGAAAGACGGTATTACGATCACAGTAAATGTGTAGACTCCGATAAAGAGGACCTTTAGAACTAAGATCGAACGCGAAGTAGGTCGGGCCGTAAAACGTACTACATGAGACATATATTCAATTTAGTCGTCCCATTGTTATACGTCGGAACTGCATGAGGAAAGAACTAAACCTTGGTCAGACAACAAGGTACAGGTCAAGATTGACAACGAAGAACTGGACCAACTATGACCGAAGAACTATGACCAAAGAGTCCTGATTCTATTCCACCAGACCATAAGGGTAGAGAAAGTCTTAAAAGGTGTCAAACAACACTAGGTGTGTCCCTTTCCGAAAACACATTAGTTATTTTGTACAAAAAGACCTTGAGAGAACGAGAAAACTACTAGGTTACCTACAACCGTTAAACTAGAGACCAAGGAGACGGAAAAGATTTAGGTCGAACTTATAGACCTTCAAGTATCAAGTACATGACAACTTCGGACCGAACCTCTTAAAACTCGTAATGAAAATGATCGCACATCTACTCACGTTAACACACCATCAAACTCGTAAGAAACCGTAAAGGAAAGAAACCCTAACCTTACTTTTGACTGGAAAAGGTCAGGACACCCGTGACGACTCAAAAGGTTTAAACGACTGTATAACTCACGTCCTGGAATTGTCGTAGTAGAAAATCTAAACTTTATCCAGTAGACCTTAAGGTAGTGGAGGGAGAAACAAGGGTCACTACGAAAGATCCTGGGTGAACCGAATCGTAAGGTCTTACAGACCAAGATCCACTCACTAGTGTGGTAGTTCCAATAGACCCAGAAATTCCATAAAAAACACATCAAGAAGACACATAAGAACGGTGGAGAAGAATTATAGAAGACGAAGACAATCCAGGTCTGGTAAAGACAGGAAATGACACGGGTCGAAAAGGGAACCAATAGAGATAAGAGAACTTCTCTAGAGATCAGAAAGGTAAGACAACAAAAGAAGATAAAGAAGCGTAACTAGTGACTCTTTCTGAAAGAATAGAGAGGAACGGTAAGAAACATTGAGACGTAAGTCTACCTATATAGAAAGGATAAGAGGAAACGGAAAACGAAGAGAAGAAAAGAGTGTGACGACGACGACGACGATTCAGTGTAGTCAGTACAGGCTGAGACACGTTGGGGTATCTGTCGTCGGGTGGTCCGAGGGGGTAGGGACCCTAAGAGGTTCTTTCTTGTGACCTCACCCAACGGTAAAGTAAGAGGTTACGTACTTTCACTTTTCACTTTCACTTCAGCGAGTCAACAGGTTGAGAATCGCTGGGGTACTTGATATCGGATGGTCCGAGGAGGTAGGTACCCTAAGAGGTCCGTTCTCATGACCTCACCCAACGGTAACGGAAGAGGTGATGTCGTTATTTTGTCTTACTTCAATATGTACATTGTTGTACCTATTTGGATGTTTTGCACCATTTACCCCTGGTTTCAGTTGAGACCCTCAACCACTACCTGTCCCTCCGGACCGCACGACACTAAGTACCCTAACGTTTCTCAGCCTGTGCTGACTCGCTGACTTGACTTGACTTGACTTGACTTTCGGAATATGTAAAGATGTCGTTTCCTTTCGAGAGTTCCTCTCGACTTTGTACTTCATCCTATATTTTGTCTTACTTTATTCCTCCTAAAACAAAAAACGAAATACTATTCTTAAGATTTTGTCTAAAAGGATAACCGTCTTTATTAAAACGACCTCCCTCTCCCCGATTCACTCCCCCACTTGGAACTTGTTCACACTTAAGAGACTGGGTTCGCCTTGTCCAATCCAGAACTCTACCCCGACCCACGTAGGAGGAAAGAGTGTCCTCCCTTCTTCTCTTTCTACCACGTCTCCGTCCTCTCAAAAGTGGTAGTCTTCCCTCATGTCCAGACTAGTGGAATCATACCGAAAAAGAAGTAAGTGGAATGAACCACGTGACCTGGAAAAGTTTGACTTACCAACATCCAAACAAATAAACAAACAAAGTCTCGTCAAATCCAAATGTCATCTTAACTCCTTACATGTCTCTAAAGAGTATATAAGTAACGGGTGTGCATACATATCGGAGGAGGTAATAGTTGTGGTAAGTGGTCTTATCATATACAAAAATGGTTCTTACCAGATGTGACTGTGTACTATTAGTGAGTTACAGATGTCAAAGGGAATCCTAAGGGATAACCACGACATATAAGACACCCAAACCTATTTACACATAGATAGGTATATAGGTAGTAAATTTTATACATCTTATAAGGGTGATGAGATTTTTAGGAGACAAGAGACGGACAAGTAGAGAGGGAACTGACTGAGGGGACGACGATGGGGATCGTTGGTGACTATAAAAACAACACAGGTGTCTAAACGGAAAGGGTGTTATAGTATATCACCCTTAGTCCGACATACGTCGGAAAAGTCTAACCGAAGAAAGTGAATTATTATACTAAATTCCAAAGAGATGCAGGAAAGTACAGAACTATTTAGTAAAGAAAAGTCGTGACTTATTTAAAGGTAACAGACCTACATAGTGTCAAATAAATGACTAAGTGGATGTCCTTCCTGTATGACGAACGACCGTTCAAAACGGTCGATATTTATTTCGAAGACATTTGTAGGGACACATCATAAAAACATCTGGATTCAAGAGTCGAGGAAACCCATTTATGGTTCCTTATACTAACGATTTAGTACACCACTTTCATACCAAATCAAAAGTTTCTTAGACGGTTTGACAGAAACTGTGACTGACATGGCAAAACGTAAGGGTCGTCGTTACTTACTCAAGGATAACCAGTATAGGAGTGGTCGTGACCCATATCTAAAACCTGTAAGATTAAGACATTAACGAGGAAATGGTATTATAATAAAAACAAAGTACTTACGTTATAAGAGATTAAAGAGACTAATTTTATCTGTAAGTTGTCGAAGGAAGATAACGAACGTACTAGAAAAGGAAAACTAGGTGATAAGATAATCAAATATCACTAGAAAGAGAAGTGAAACAAAAGAAGTTTACAGACTACTAGTTTAAATACTTATTTTCAGATACAACTCATCTTAACGACCTAGTGTACTATTACTAGCGTAAGATAAAAATTAAAAAACTCCTTGTAAGTATGATAATATAAAAGGAATCACAGACACGGTTAAATGTAAAGGTTGTTGTGACATGTTCTCAAGGGAAAAGAGACCTGAAGGGACCATCAGGTCACCAATTCTTAGGTGACAAGTAACGTCCCTAAACTAGGGACCAGGTCCTTCTAGGGTGTACGGAACCTCGTTTGTTCGGGTACACGGTATCGACGACGGAGTTAGTGGATCTCGGACATAAGGTGTCGTCCTTTTCGGTGGCGTTTCTACTCGGGGACGTGACGTTGTTTCTCACCGAAGGTGTCAGTTGATCTCTTTCGCACTCGTGTCCTTACTTCTGGGTCACGTTTCCTTGTTCGTTTTTCTTAAAGGAAAGGAAGTGTAGGAGCGGTTGTGAACAATAAAGAACAGAAAAGCTGTCATCGGTAAGACTGACACACTCCACTATCTATCGAGTAACACCAAAACTAAACGTAAAGGAACTACTAATCATGCAACTCGTAGAAAAGTACACGCATAACCAGTTGAGACACACAAGAAACCTTTTTGTGGATAAGTCAATGAACTGGGTAAAACATTGACCCAACAAACGAAAAAAGTATAACTCAACATACTCAAGAAATCTATAAAACCTATAATTTGGGGAACAACCAGTGCAGTAAACGTTTATAAAAGAGGGTAAGTCATCTAACGGAAAAGTAATGTACCTACCAAAGGAAACGAGACCTCTTCGAACATTCAAACTAATCTAGGGTGAATCCCAAACTAATTCAAATTAATCAAAATTCAAACTAATCCAAGGTGACCTGTACTTTGTTGTCTGACCAAGGTTTGACCCTTTCCTCATACAGTTCCGACATACAACAGTGAGACGAATGAATTGAATATACGTCTCATGTAGTGCACTTTACGACCCGACCTACTTCGTGTTCCACCTTAGTTCTAACGACCCTCTTTTTAGTTTTTGGAGTCTATACGTCTACTGTGGTGAGAATACCGTCTTTCGTTTCTTCTTGATTTCTCGGAGAACTACTTTCACTTTCTCCACTCACTTTTTCAACCGAACTTTGAGTTGTAAGTCTTTTGATTCTAGTACCATAGGCCAGGGTAGTGAAGTACCTTTTATCTACCCCTTTGTTACTCTCTGAAACAAAAGAACCCGAGGGTTTAGTGACATATACCACTGACGTCGGTACTTTAATTTTCTACGAACGAGGAACCTTCTTTTCGATACTGGTTGGATCTGTCGTATAGTTTTTCGTCTCTGTAATAAAACGTCTGTTTCCAGACAGATCAGTTTCGATACCAAAAAGGTCATCAGTATATACCTATACTCTCAACCTGGTATTTCTTTCGACCCGTGGTTTCTTAACTACGAAAACTTGACACTACAACCTCTTCTGAGAACTCTCAGGGAACCTGACGTTCCTCTAGGTTGGTCAGGTAGGATTTCCTTTAGTTAGGACTTATAAGTAACCCTACTGACTACCACGTCGACTTCAAGGTCTTGAAACCGACCTTCACACTTCTTGACTGAGTAATCTTTTCTGGGACTACGACTCTTCCGTCCTCCTCTTCCCCCGTTGTCTCCTATTCTACTAACCTACCGTAGTGGTTGAGCTACTGGTACTAAACCCCTTGTACTAGTTCGAGGTCCTTAACCACTACCTGTCCCATAGTACCACACGACATCAGGTACCCCAACGTCTCAGTCTGTGTTGACTCACTGACTTGACTTGACTTGACTTGACTCCAGGGTCAACAAATAAAAACCAATACCAAAGGAACGGACTCCTCTGTCTATATTTTTTTATTTATAACGATTCTAGTTACAGGTTCTAGTATGACGAATACAAAAGGAGATCCTCAAAACATCAAAGTCCAGAATATAAATCCAGAAATTCGATAAAACTTAAATAAAAACATACACTATACTCCCTTACAAGATCAAAATAAGAAAAAGTACATAAAAAGACCAAAACGGTTTTGGTGAATAACTTCTTTGACAGAAGAGGGGTGACACATAAGAACTGAGAAGGTGAATATACACCTTAGACTTTTTATTTCATTTACTTGTTTATATTGTTTAGTCTTCGTTTGAGTCTCTATGTCTCTAGTTTAAGTACCGATGGTCTCCTCTCCTCTTCCTTTACCGTTGGGTGAGGTCACAAGAACGGACCTCTTAGGGTCCCTGTCACCTCGGACCACCCGACGGTAGATACCCCAGCGTGTCTCAGCCTGTGCTGACTTCATTGAATCGTCATCGTCTCCTCTCCCTCTTCCTTCTCCCCGTTTTATCTACTTCCTCTAATTCTCAATGTTTGTTGATCCATATTTTATTGAACATTTCTGCATCACGTATTATTTGTTCAATACTCTCCTATATCCGTTATTAGAGATTATTTAAACATGTCTCATATTCGATATTTCTATAGTTTAATGATATGACATGGACTTTTATTATGTTACAATATTCAGTTGACATGAAGTTCTGAAGGAACCATAAATCCACCAATTCTTAGGTGAACGGTTACGTCAAGTTACGGTTACGGTTACGTAAGTCACATCCAGTCACGTCAATTTACGGTTACCCAAGTTAGGGACCAGGTTCTTCTAAGGTGTGGGGAACTTTATTGATCCGGGTCCGTGGTGTTGATGACTTGGGTGGTGTCGGATCTCGGATATGAGACGTTGTTCTCTATCGGGGGTGAACGGTGTTGATCTCTTTTGGGCGTATGCGTCGTTACTTCTGGATCACGTTGTTGTTTTTAATTTAGTTCTTCCTTCAGTAAAGTTAAAAATTTTTCCAGATATAACTAACTATGTTCATTGAGCGAACCGATTCAAAGAAAACGTCAACACATCGTGACGATCTTAAAATTTTTAGAGAAAAGTTTGTATTCAGTCTGACACTTAGACCATTCATCAGTATAGGATACCTCACATTGATAGATTGTCGGATTAGGACTTTTCAAGAATGATCCTATATGAGTCAGATCAAACGAGAAAGAGAGATAGAGTGTATCTGTTTGTGTGTGTACACGCGCGCGTACGTACATAAGTCTTCTTACACGTCCAGAAATGAAGTCTGAATTTAAACAAATAAATTTAGATATACACCATGTGGAACATACCCTTTGACGTTCACAGAGGAGACAAGACAAGTAGAACTAGGTAGACACGAAGGTCCCCTCCCCGTCGGAAATTAAGGATTTCGAACTCGTGCGTATAGAGTAAAGGGACGAAAATACGTGGGAAACCTCAAGAGAAAGAAATAAGGATAGGACGGTGTACTCGGAAAGTCTAAAAAGTTAGAAGAGGGGTGTGCGATTGGGATAGTTTGATCTAAATTTAGAAGACCCTACTGGTTAGTAAGACAAAGAAATTTTTTTTTTTTTAAATTCACGACGACAAATCCCGAAACTAGGTACTTCGGAGAGAGAGGGATAGAGAGTTAGATTAAAAATGTCCGTCTTGACAACGTATTATACTTCCTCTCCCTTAATGGTCTCGTTTGAGTCTAAGACCGTACTCGTTACCAGAGTAAATAAGTTGTTTTTCATAATTTCACTCTGGTCGAAGAAGGAAGTGACTAGAAGTTCTTTGCTACCATTTTGAAGGATTATAACAGTAATACTAATATTAAAAAATATTGAAAAAACCAAATATAAGGTAAAATGGATCTCCTCTTATCTTAAAACAATTACAAATAAAAAAGTAGAAAGGAATTTATATTGATATAAAAGTGGATAACGGGAATGGGTCTGATTTGGTCGTCTGTAAAAATTCAAACATATACACACTTCCTAAACCAAGTAGATAAAGGTCATTTTAGATGTGAAGTAAATCAGATTTTAGATGATGTCCGCACCTAGTCAAGTCGAGTCAAATCAGTGAGTCAGTACAGACTGAGAAACGTTAGGGTACCTGACGTCGTCCGGTCCGAAGGGACAGGTAGTGGTTGAGGACTTCGAACGAGCTTGAGGACAGGTAGTTCAGCTACTACGGTAGGTTGGTAGAGTAGGAGACAGTAGGGGAAGAGGAGGACGGACGTTAGAAAGGGTCGTAGTCCCATAAAAGGTTACTTAGTCAAGAAACGTAGTCCACCGGTTTCAAAACCTCGAAGTCGAAGTCGTAGTCAGGAAGGTTACTTATAAGTCCTGACTAAAGGGAATCCTAATTAAAGGGAGTCCTAACCTACTCTTGTCGTTTGGGTTTAATCTATGCACCTAAATTAATAACTAAGACGGTGATGGGTCGAATTTCATACATTGTAACATGAAAAAAATTATCTTTTACAGAAAACAAAACTTAACTTATACTGGAAATAACGATTATTTAGAACGAAATGTAAAATTCAAACACGACGGAAGGTAAAGATTAAGAGAGAAAAGACTGACTTACTGAATAGAGTAACTGTCATTCTTGATTATAGAGAAAATTGACAACAAGACAAATCTTTTACAAGGAGAAATAGACCCCAAATAACTTTCATCCATTCTAAAGTTTTGAATTCCTTTACTAGTAGTTTTCTTAATGACACGACCATGAAGAACGTTTATAACAATCAATGTAAAATATGTTATTGTGGAAAACATCTTGTAAAACAGAAGGGTCTTTGTAGATATATAGAAATGATTCTTAAGATAATTAATTATTTGTACAAGAACTCGTAGTCAGATCGGGGAACCTTTTTTATAAGATATTAAAAATTCACTTAAAAGACGAAATGAGATTGAACTTTATATACCTTACATTTACCTTGTAGTGACAAAATGTCGATACTTTTGTGTCAATGGGACTTTCTTTTACTGTAATAATTTTGTCTTAGTCTATTCAGGAGGTTTACATTCGTTATAAGTAGACCTTGTCTCTCGGTCTCTCTAGTCCCGACTCAGGAGGGAGGTAACGAGAGACACACTAGAACGTATCAAGTAAATTGGAGATACTTGGATTGGATATAACAGATATTTCGTTTTTAGTATTGTGTACAGAACCTGTCATTAAAATTCATAAACGTTATTTAACCATTGAACCATTGAAGTACTATTTAAGTCTTATTTATAATATCATTAATAATGTTATTTATATCATTGATGATGACATTGTTTGTAATATCATTGATGATGTTATTTATGATATCATTGATAATTTTGTCGTAATATCATTAATAATGATTATAATGATGATGATACTAATGACGGTGGTGGTGGTGGTGACAATAATGATGATGTGACGTCGATGATGACGATGACTATGATGATTGTTGATGACAATGATACTGATGATAATCGGGATTATGACGAAGATAAATAACCGTTAAAACGTATGGAACTAATTTTACGTATGGTTTCGTGAAAATTACAAACACTACTAAAATTCGTATAAAGACCTACGTAAATAGGTATTGTTTTTCAACATTAAACCGAAGAGAGAAAGATAACTTCATGTCAACTAAATATTACTACACAATTAAAAGTCACATGTAGTTCATGAAGGTAAAATATATATATATACATACATACATATATATATATATATATATATAAGAAGAAAGTTGATATCAGTTTCTATACCAAAAAGGTCATCAGTATATACCTACACTCTCAACCTGGTATTTCATCCGACTCGCGGTTTCTCAACTACGAAAACTTGACACCACAACCTCTTCTTAGAACTCTCAGGGAACCTGACGTTCCTCTTGTTTGATTATTCAGGATTTCCTTCGGTTAGAACTTATAAGTAACCTTCCTGATTACAACTTCGACTTCGAGGTTATGAAACCGGTGGACTTCGTTTCTCGGCTGAGTAATCTTTTCCGGGACTACGACCCTTTCTAACTTCTGTCCTCCTCTTCCCTACTGTTTCTTACTCAACCAATCTACCATAGTGACTGAGTTACCTGTACTAAAACTCGTTCGAGACCCTCTACCACTTCCTGTCCCTTCGGTATCCCAACGCTTCTCAACCTGTGCTGACTCACCGACTTGTTCCTGTTGTAGAAACCCGAAGGGACTACCGAGTTCACCATTTCTTAGGTAGACGTTACATCCTCTACACCCGTGGTAGGGACCTACCCCTTCTAGGGGACCTCTTCCTTTACCGTCGGATGAGGTCATAAGAACGGACCTTTTAGGGTACCTATCTTCTCGGATCGTCCGATGCCAGGTCTCCCAGCGTTTCTCAGTCTGTACTACTCGTACGTAATGTGTAGAAGAAATGGATAAGTAGACAGTCACTTGTAAATCCAACGAAGGCACAGAACCGATAACATTTATATAGACGGTACTTGAAACCCCACGTACACACAAAAGTTTCATCTCAAGAGAGGTCTATACACAGATCCTCACCCGAGCAACTTAGTATACCATTGAGATAAAAGTAAAAAAATTCCTTGTAGGTATTACAAAAGACAGCACCGACACGGTCAAATGTAAGGGTAGCTGTCACCTCCTCTCAAAGGAAAAGAGATGTAGGAGAAAACGCAAGTAAGAAACAACCGAAATTGCAACCGGTAAGACTGGTGACACTTTACAATGGAATAACATCAAAGCTATAAATAAAGAGACTATTAATCATTACAGCTCGTATAAAAGTATATGGATAACCGGTGAACAGACAGAAGAAACCTCTTTACAGATAAAGCCAGGAGAGGAGTGAAAAACTAACCCAACAAACCAAAAAACGATAACTCAACATACTTGACAAGTATATAAAACCTTTAATTTGGGGAACATCCAGTGTAGTAAACGTTTATAAAAGAGGGTCAGACATCTAACGGAAAAACAAAACAAATACCAAAGGAAACGACACATCTTCGAATATTCAAACTATCCAAAGTAAACAAATAAAAACAAACGTAAAGAAAATAACGGAACCCTCTGACTAGATTCTTGAGTAACGATACTAAATCTAGTCTCTTACAAACGGATATAAGAGAAGTTCTTCAAAATACCAAAGGACAGAATTATACATTCAGAAACTTATTAACCGAAGAAAGATCAACTATTTGACAACCTTTTTTCGATTTTATTGGATAAAAACGTGTATTTTGGTAAAAATTTCGTCATCCATTTAACATAAACATGTAAAAGTAAGGGGTGTTAACAATGGAATATGGGAATTACTGTACATTGTGTCATTCTTCGTACCTAGAAATAAGAAAATTCACTCCGAGACCAAGTTTATGAATTTCATTCTCTGGTGACTTTTTGGTCACGATAAAGAATAAAAGAAAATCATAAATATACAGTGACAAACCTCAGTCATGACCAACGGATCATTTACTGTAACGGGAAATTACATGTATGTGTTTTGTACAGATTATTCGACTGATCTGAGACCACTTTAGAATTCATCATGAAACTTGGTCAATTTTTAAAAGGGAAGGGTTCCAAACATTATCATTACTCATAAGTAAATAACAGAACGGGTAGACCTTCCAAAAAGGAGACATGGACCCATCGGAGATAAAGAGAAAGTCTAGAGTCGAGTCTATAGTGAAGAAACCCCTTTAGAAAGGACTAGGAGGGATCCGATGCTGTCAAGGGAACAATCCGAACAGTATGTTGACGATCACGACTCACAGAAACGATTCTGTGAGACATTGACAAATAAACATACTATTGAACTAACTATGGACGGAGTGGTGATCTTACTTCAGAGGTAGTCTCGTCTCTAATGAAAAGAAACGGTTATCACCTATCACTTATTATAAATAATTTATATATTTACCGTAAACTGGAAATCTGATTTCGGTCTATTTACTATTTTTGAGGTCGTCATAAAAAAGGGAGGCCTTTATAGAAAAATGAGTACCGTCAATAAATAAAAGTTTTACACAGGGCAATGTAATCCCATGTACCCTGAAGGGGTCTTTATATCTTGAAGAGACCACCGACCCTTAATGTGAAACTTAAGTCTCAGTCACTAATATAAGGTGTGATTTGAAGATTTTGGTGAGATCCCTACTTTATTCCGCTCTCTTGTGGGGGTCTTTTTATCAGAAGACTATATTTGTTTACTTTACGTAAGGTCGCAAACTCGGTAATCATAGAAAAACAACAGTAACACTCTAATCCGATAGTGACACTACGTGTCGACAAGCGAATCAGCACAGGTTAAGAACGTTAGGGTACCTGACATCGAGTGGTCCGAGTGTGACAAGTACCTTAAAAGGTCCGTTCTTATGACCTCACCCAATGGTAAAGGAAGAGGTCCCTTAGAAGGACTGGGTCCCTAACTTGGACCCCGAGGACGTAAGGTCCGTGTAAGAAAGTGATGACTCGGTGGTTCCTCCGGGTACTCTACGAATCATTGTAATTGATTTTGTTTACATAAGGTGGTGGTTTTTAAGGATATAAAGACGAACGGTTTCTGAACCAGGACACAGAAGATTACATCATCTGTTTAGAATCTTATTTTTTCACGGTACTCATTATCAAAGAGTCTTTGAGAACGATTCTCTTATATTCTTTGGTTTTGTCTATCTACTCATTTAATTAGTAAAATATCGGTGTTCTTCTTAACAATGCATTTATAATTCTACCGTAACAGTTTCTTATATGTAACTGTACTTTCAATGGTTTTTGTATTATAAGTCAAGTCAAGTCAAGTCAGTGAGTCAGCACAGGTTGAGAGACGCTGGGGTACCTAGCGTCGTGCGGTCCGGAGAGACAGGAAATGGTTGAGGACCTCAAGTGAGTCTGAGTGTAGGTAGTTCAGTCACTACGGTAGGTCGGTAGAGTAAGAGACAGCAGGGGAAGAGGAGGACGGGGGTTAGAGAGGGTCGTAGTCCCAGAAAAGGTTACTCAGTTGAGAATCGTACTCCACCGGCTTCATAACCTCAAAATCGGAGTCGTAGTCTAGAAGGTTACTTGTGGGTCCTGACCAGAGGAAAGCCTACCTGACCAACCTAGAGGAACGTCAGGTTCCCTGAGAGTTCTCAGAAGAGGTTATGGTGTCAAGTTTTCGTAGTTAAGAAGTCGGGAGTCGAAAGAAGTGTCAGGTTGAGAGTGTAGGTATGTACTGGTGACCTTTTTGGTATCGGAACTGATCTGCCTGGAAACGACTGTTTCACTACAGAGACGAAAAATTATACGACAGATCTAACCAGTATTGAAAGGAAGGTTCCTCATTCGTAGAAAATTAAAGTACCGACGTCAGTGGTAGACGTCACTAAAACCTCGGGGGGTTTTATTTAAGACTGTGACAAAGGTAACAAAGGGGTAGATATAAAGGGTACTTCACTACCCTGGTCTACAGTACTAGAAGTAAAAGACTTACAACTCGAAATTCGGTTGAAAAAGTGAGAGGAGAAAGGGAAAGTAGTTCTCCGAAAAATCAAGAAGTGAAAGACGGTATTCCCACCACACTAGACGTATAGACTCCAATAACTATAAAGAGGGCCGTTAGAACTAAGGTCGACACGAAGAAGGTCGGGTCGTAAATATAATCCACTTTCATTAACCCAACTTTTTGAAATATAGGATATTTTAAAGTCAAAAAAGTTTATATACAGTGTTACTAATTCTTTCTGATCTTTCATTAAGATAATACCCACTAATAATAAAAGAAAAAATATGAAAATACATTATCGGTTTAAGTGACTTTTATCGTTGACGATGTAAAAATTAGTATATATTTTATTCTTTATAATAATGGGAGATAAAGTCTTTCTGAAGGAATCGAGTAGAGTTTTGTTATCTTTACTCAATTGAAGAATTTGGAAAAATGGAGAAATGAGGTACTTGTGAAGGAGGTCTATCTGGCAAGAAATAAGTACTAGATATTATAATTAGTAAACTTTTACATTTGGGAATTAAAAGGTTTACTATAGAAAATTTTATTAACGATATGAATTGAAGTACTGATTCCAGACGAGTATACAAGTAGTTACTCCATTTCATATCTTCTGTTCACAATGCAAAGTACTACTTTTATTTAGAAAGTGTCTCATTAAGTGATAGAGTATTAAATTCACATTTAAATACAGAACTTCATAATTATGAATACTAAAACAAAATACCACAATTGGTGCCTCGGATCGGCTCTTCGAGTCACCAAATGGCGGTGTAAATGCCATTTTATGTTTGCGTGTTATTGGACACGAGAAGAAACGAGTAGTCCGAGTAAAGTATGGTCAGAGGTATGGGGACTACGACTTCAATGGGACTTGAGAGAAGAAAAGGAGCTTATTTGAATTTGAGAACGAAGAACTCTAAAATCGTAAACAACAAAAGACATTTACTTTGGGAAAGTTCACCGACTTTAACATAAAGTTAAGTGTGTAGTGGAGAGTGTCCGTAACATATGATAATTTAATAGGATGAACAGAGAAAAAATCCAGAATAGTGTCAAATCAATTGAACAGGTGTAAACAATGAATAAACAGATTGACGGACCTGAGGGATTATCTTTCCCTCGAGATACTCTTTTTACCAGAACAGGGCTAACAAGTGAAGGTAAAGGTGTCACGGTTCTTATGTCCGACTATCTCTCACTAACTGACCATCTCTGGGTTGTTCATAACCAAATAAGCTTACATTTTTATTTGTCTTTAACGAAGGGGTAGGTAAAACGATGGGAGGTTGTGGGTCTAAAATTCCTTATACTTATGTTTTCAACGATCTAAGTCTACGTCTACTTCAAATTTATTAAAGAATTCAAATCGGTTTAAAAATGAAAGTTTTTCTTACGTCGACCCAATTTCAAGAGTATTTTATTTATGTCTACTGCAGATTGGTACGGTCACATAAAGGTTTACGTAATTCTTCCTTCAGTATCCTAAGGTAGCCTTGGGATTATTGAATAAGGCTTCCTGAAAAACGTCAGTTTAGATACGAAAGAATAAGATCTCAGTGTACATATCTAACGTCGTTTTCTTTTTACAGAAAAAAGAAATAACTAACGTTTATGGAATCATAAACCTTTCTGAATGGACGGAGGATGGGAACCTAAAGAGACAGAATATTACAAATGAACCGGTTCTAAATGTGGATACGACCACTAAACGAACACTGAAGACAAACCTATATAGGAAGTAAATAAACAAGTACCCTAAAAAGGTAGTGGTACCTTCGAAAACCCTAAAAGGCTAAAAATTAGAAGTTTATAAAGGAAATTTTAAAGAGTATTAACGTATTAATGTAACACCCTACCGGGGGTACTGGAAAAAAGTTTACTGTGTCATCTTTTGTGGACCGTCCCTCACAAAAGTCCCAGTGATTCTAGGAGGAGACACGCACCACTGAGTGTTCATTGTAAAATCTGGGTTTGTGGTTATTTCCTTTTTGATGGGTTGGATTGACACTTTAACAGAACGTCGACATCGACGGAACCGTTTCAAGGTAGAAGGAAAAATACGTTTTTATGTAATTAAGAATCAAAGGATACTGTGATATCCAAAACGTAGTTGTACGAAATATCATACTACTGAATTATATACAACTTTATGTTACATAGAGACTGAGAAATTGTTCACAGTGGAAGGTCCCATTGATTAAATTTTTTTTCAAAAAAAAAAAAAAAATTTATTTCGACATAGCTCTTCCACTTTTCAATCCTTAAGGTTAGTTTTATTCCTCAAATTACTCTTTAAGTTTTGAATCCCCTACTAAGACAACGGAGACTGAACTGGATATTTTTATTAAATACGGAACCAAAAAAGATATAGAATCTTCTTTACGTGTATTGCTACTAAAGTACTTGAAAATTAGAAACCTATTATTTCGGAAGGGTTTTAATTTCATTTGAATTGTCAGAACGTTTGTTTAAATGGATCTATTTACAAATTGGGAATTCGGACTTTTGACTCAATTTTAAGAAAACGATTTAGAGTGGTTTAAAGAGGTTTTAGGATCAACGAAGTATTTATTTTGTTCCTACTATTTCATAGGTCTTGAAATTCAATCCGTCTTAAACAATTTCTCAAACTGTTTGTCGACTAATTTTCACTACTGTCACTGGAACAGGGTATGAGTCGAAGAGAATCGAAAGGGTGGAACGAGATCCGAGAACCTTTAACAGATTCCTTTGGTTCGGGAATGGGTAGGATTTGAACCCATTATAAGTCCCTAAATTCTCGTATTTTCCTGAACACCGAGTTGACTTCGTAAGTATTATTATCGTATTTTACCATCGATCTTTTTGTCGTTAAAGTTTTTAGTAATTTTTCCTTATTCAAATCTTACACTTGTTAAAGGAACATAAATATCTCTTAATAAATTTAGAACCTTGTATTTATACGAAACACTGACAGGTGCTCTCCCGACATCATGAGACTGAAAAGTTTCACATTAACTACTACCTTGTCAAAGTAGGACCTGTAAACTAACTTAATCACAGAGTTTCCTACAGGACTCAGTGAAGTCAGCACAGGTCGATAAATGTTGGGAGACCTGACATCGGAGAGACAGGTACCCTAAGAAGTCCGTTTTTATGACCTCATCCTCCCCTAGAGGGACCGGGTCACTAGTTTGGACACAGAGAACGTAGCTGGGTCCAAAAATGGTCATCACGGTGGACCCTTCGGGCAGAGTTTCTTATGGAAATCATTTAAAAATGAAGAAGATAGTCACAAATGAAGAAGTCTATGACTGACTGGTTGAAAATTCTATAGGATAGAGAAATTAGTGGTAGATAAAATATCGAGACTGTTGTTCAGTAAAGTTGATTTAGGGTCCATTTCTTTATTTTAGATTTCGTCAAATAAACTGATTAATAAACATCAAGATCGAAAACTAAACAAACTAAAAGAAAGTCAAAAACGGACCAACAATTTAAAATCCACCAGTGGACTGGGTTCAACCCAGTTTTTTCTTACACCATAATGCGACAGTCCTTTTCTCCTTTGTTAAAGAGTGACTTACTGATTTGAAGTTGGAATCCGAAACAACCTTCAAACCAAAAGACAGTGTACCCGAACCTTTGTTCTTCTCACTTCCCCCTTTTGTCCCTCCTTTCCACACTCTCTCTCTTTCGTTCCGACTTCACCCCCTCTTCTCCCTTCCCTGTGTCGCCCCGCTCCTCCCCTCTTCTCCTCTGGTCAAAGTGTCTGTTTCCGTTTCTACTTTCAACTCTCTCTGGGACTGACTCAATTTAAGGGTGAAGTCGAAACGAACTCCGTCGTTCCTGGCCATCGGACAGGGATACAAGTCAGTCTTTTGACTAAGAAATATTATGTTAGGGGGACAACGGATTTCTTCAGTCTCAGTCAAAGTCAACGATATTGGTTTCACTTGACCCGTTCTTCCCGAGAAGTCAAACCAGACGTTCTCACACTAGTCTTCGATCTGTAGGATGTGATCGTAAACCCGTAGGACATCTCTTAAAAGGGAAAACACACTTCGTTTTTTATAGAAACAAACACCTCGTAAAGAAGACCCAAGGGGTCTCCAAAGTCTATATAAACCTAACAGAGATTCTGACCCAACCTTTTTAAATGTTCCCAGATACACGGATTCTCTGCCTTCCTGGTGGTCCTTGTCTTGAGTAAATTTCTTTTCAACTCAGTCCGGGACCACTGAGTCTACGATTTCTTAGACGGACGTTACGTCCTCTGGGACCAAGTTAGGGACACAGTCCTTCTAGGGGATCTCTTCCCGTACCGTTGGGTGAGGTCATAAGAACGGACCTATTAAGGTACCTGTCTCCTCGGACCACCCGATGACAGGTACCCCAGTGTTTCTCAAAACCTCTACTGACTCGTTGATTCTGTGAATGAAAGAACTCAGTCAGGGTTCCGTTTCCTCGTCATAGTATTACCTTTTGATTAAGACTCATGTCGACCTCTACACGACGACTCGAACAGGGAAATAAAATGAGAACAGGGGTCTACGAACACGGTCTCGGGGTGGTCTCCCTACTACCTTTCTCCACATAGGTTATTGAACAGTCCTGTTTCTTTGTGAATGAACATAGGAGACGTTGTCTTACATCGTTTCGACAACTTATTTCCTGTGAAGAGTTGAACACCAACGAAGGCTACGAGTAACTCAATACCTGATCTTTATTATGGACTTTTTCTTCGTCCTTTCGTACAGTAGGAGACTCTACTGTGACGTCTTTGGTTCCTGATCTACTCTCTTTTCAGAGAAAAACACACACACGATAAACACTTCACGTTTATACTACTTGAGTCTACGAAGGTTCGTGTTTGACCGTCTTTTATCTCGGGGAGGTGAACACAGACTCTCTGTCTCCGTCTCTTCACGATAAAGCAATGATAAAAATACCGGAAAATAGAAGAGGCCACCGAGTCTACCATTTCTTAGAGGGACGTTACGTCCTCTCAGGTCAAGTTAAGGACCCAGTCCTTCTAGGGGACCTCTTCCTTAACCGTTGGGTGATGTCATGAGAACAGACATCTTAAGGTACCTGTCTCCTCGGACCGTCCGATGTCAGGTACCCCAGTGTCTCAGTCTGTACTGACTCACTGAGTGTGTGTGTGTGTGTGTATTAAAAGGAAATTAGACCTCTTTACGAAGTAAACGAGACAAAATTTTTAGATCTATATATTAATAGAAGTATCTTAGCTCAATTTATTTTTTTATTTCTCTTGGTACGGTGAAGGGACGTAGGTTTAGTTCTGAATATTATCAACTACATAAGAGATCTTCAAGATTTCTTTAATGTGAGGTCAAATTTTTTTTATTTATTGAAAGAGTAACTACATAAATAAAGTCACAAAGTACCGACCTACAAAATAGAAGAGGAAATCCTTCAAGAAGTCAAAAATCACAATTTAGTACAACAGAGAACCCGTAGAGACACCTATCACACCTAACACCTAAACTTTTGTTGTTAAGTCAAGTGCAATAATGTTTCACGAATACACAGTCATTGTACTTGACAGATTGATTAAGGAAGTTGTTGAGACTTCTCTCTCGTAAAAATGGAGGAACAATCTGTAACTCCTGATTTTTCACTTTGGAATGGACTCGGTACGTGAATTATTTATCATCTCTTTCTTAAATTGGGTTCAAATATAACAACAAACCAGTGATTCAACACAGGTTGAGAAAACGTTGGGGTACCTAACATCGGGTGGTCCTAGAAGACAGGTTTAAACATATCGGTAACGATATATCAGTCTGTTTTTCCTCCAATGAGGACTCACAAGTAGTCTTCCTGACTACAACTTCGGTCATGAGGTTATGAAACCGGTGAATTACGTTTCTCGACTGAGTAAACTTTTCTGACACTACGACCCTTTCTAACTCCCGTCCTCCTCTTCCCCTACTGTCTCCTACTCTACCAACCTACCGTAGTGGGTGAGTTACCTGTACTCAAACCCATTTGAGGCCCTCAGTCACGACGTCAGGTACCCCAGCGTCTCAACCTGTGTTGACTCGTTGACTTGACTTGACTTGACTTGACTATCAGTCTGTTCCGTAATTATTAAATAGTCCATATAGTCTTACAGTTATAATCATGTAAAAAGAAAAGGTGGCAGACTCTATTCTATTGAACTAGTAAGACTAAGTAAGTTTTATAGTTTAAGAGGTGTAACAAGTTCCTGTGTTGAACCTTCCGTGAAGGTTGTAATTTGACACACAGAGAAAGTGAATCGGGAAAGCGAAATAGAGGACTTTCAGTTGCACATTATAGACGAAAATTCTTAATGAGTGATTACTAACCCTCGAAAAAAGGACTTTTTCATGACGTGATCTGATAGTATACTCAAAAGAGTAAGGTAGAGTGCAACGAAAAGTCGTTCACTCTCTACTGCAATATGATTAGTCATCAACGTCCCAAAACCTATTTAGAGCACCGATAGTATGGTTATGGTGTGTATACTATGTAATTTCATTATGTAAAATTAAAGACATTTTTCTCTTTAAATGAGAAGTATTATAAGAGATTGTAGGGTAAATTACACCCAGATCGTTATCAAAGTTTTATCGTTTAACAATTTGAACTTTCACTTCTCCTCGATTTTTCGGAGAACTACTTTCACTTTCTCCTCTCACTTTTTCAACTGAATTTCGAGTTGTAAGTCTTTTGCTTCTAGTACCGAAGGCCAGGGTAGTGAAGTACCCTTTATCTACCCTTTGTCATCTTTGTCACAGTCTGAAATAAAAACCCCCGAGGTTTTAGTGACGTCTACCACTGGCGTCGGTACTTTAATTTTCTACGAATGAGGAACCTTCTTTTCAATACTGGTTAGATCTATCGTATAAGTTTTCGTCTCTATAATGAAACGGCTGATTCCAGACAGATCAGTTCCGATACCAAAAAGGTCACCAGTACATACCTACACTCTCAACCTGACACTTCTTCCGACTCGCGGCTTCTTAACAACAAAAACTTGACACCACAACCTCTTCTGAGAACTCTCAGGGAACCTGACGTTCCTCTCGGTTGGTCAGGTAAGACTTCCTCTAGTCGGGACCCTAAAGAAACCTTTCTTACTACGATTTCGACTTTGAGGTCATGAAACCGGTGGAGTACGCTTCTCAACTGAGTAACCTTTGCTGAGACTACGACCCTCCCTAACCCCCGTCCTCCTCTTCCCCTGCTGTCTCCTACTCTACCGACCTACCGTAGTCCCTGAGCTACCTGCACTCAGACTCACTTGAGGCCCTCTACCACTACCTATCCCTCCGGACCGTACGACACTAAGTACCCCAGCGTTTCTCAGCCTGTGCTGACTCGCCGACTTGACTTGACTTGACTTTGAACTATCATTTTTGGTGAGAAGAAATGCACTGAGTTAATTCCTTTACAAATCATAATGTGGTATGGGACTTCCAATTATTTGACTCCGACCCCTCCTCTATTTAAGGTCTCACTTCGTTCCTTTATCTCTTTCTTTCTTACTATACTGTTTACAATAGTAGTCCAATGTTTTATTAGGGAAGGGAACGAAAGGTTCCTCCTTCCTCTACTTATCCCTTAGTTTTCTCACATACTTGTCGACGTTGACCATCGTTGTTTCAATCCGTACATCCATCCATCATAGAGTCTTCGGTATGACGGAGTTAAAACATGGTTTATCTTTTCCTTTAGTTCTTTATTCCTTTATCTCTTTAGATCCCCCTAGTACAAAAATATAAAGATGAAATAACTATTTCAATTAAATTAGAGTGGTTAAAGAAAAAACAAAAAAAATTATGAGGACCTAAAGGATAGTAATCAATGTCCTAAAGGACTGATGAGACTTATATTACTTTTGATACATAAGAATCGTAAAAAAAATCTATACCGTTTATAGAACAAGATGAAGACTGTTCTCTACATGAAAATCCCTCAATTGGAAAAGTGGGAACCTACATTAGACTGACCTGTCATTAGTCGAAACGGGAGGAATTGGTTTTCAAATCGTGAAAACCTTGTAACTTGTCGACGAACAGCTCTGAAGTGAGACAGACCCGACACAAGATTCACGAATCTAAAAATCGAATTAATACCAATCCTCAAAGTGTGTTTAACACGGTAAATTTATGATAATACGACACTAAACTTGTTCCACTGTTTCTCAACTAAACTTGAAACTAATAAGGCAATCACTACGAAATTACGAGATTGGGTCTTTCAAACACCTAAAGGATGTAAAATTGGGAGTTTCTAAACGAATCCAAGGACTCAAAAGGAATCCGAAAGAAATCCAAAACAATAGAGAGTGACCGGAAGGTCATAAAAGGACAACGAATTTCTGGACGATTAGTTCGTTCTCTAAAATGGAAGAAGGAATATTAATGGGGTGTGGGAACGAAGGAGTGACAGGGAAGTCTCTACCAAAGACATGAATCGTTACTTCTGGAAATCCACTATGTATGTCATATAAAAGGTTTACACTAGTTTCCCTTCGGTAGATAAATAAACAAGTTGTTTTTACTTTACTCATGAAAGACACATGATGTCTGATAATCTGTAAACCTACCATTTTGTTCGTTTTGGACCGAGAAAAGGAGTTTCTCGAAAGAAGGAAATAGTACCATCGATTTGTTATACAATTGTAAGACCCTTCTTAATCTTTGGTCCTCACAGTTTTTTCTCACCAACCCCTGACCGTGTCGCCCTAGTTCGGAGACCCCCATATTATTCTTTTCTCCTATTTCCAACATACCGATTAATCGTCCCAAAACAAAAACAAAAATAAAAAAATTCACTTTCCTTGAGGTCATGAAACCGGTGGAGTACGTTTCTCAACTGAGTAACCTTTTCTGAGAGTACGACCCTCCCTAACCCCCGTCCTCCTCTTCCCCTACTGACTCCTACTCTACCGACCTACCGTAGTGCCTGAACTACCTACGTTCAGACTCACTTGAGGCCCTCAACCACTACGTGTCCCTCCGGACCGCACGACGCTAAGTACCCCACCGTTTCTCAGCCTGTGTTGACTCACTGACTTGACTTGACTTATTAGACACTACAACTTTTTGAAAAGTACACGGACAACCAGTAGATACACAGAAGGAGACCTTTTACAGATAAGTACAAGACTGGTAAAAAACTATAACTCAACATACTGGACAAACATATAAAACCTTTTAAACCTTCTGAATGTAAGACTTTGGATATTCCGTAACTACCCTCTTTAACTTCTACTAAGTTCTTTACCTTTTTATAGACTACGATAACCAAATCTTCTTAATTATAATTATTTTACCGGTATGTTAGGTTTCGTTACATGTCTAAGTCACGTTAGTACTAGTTTTATGGGTACTGTAAAAAGTCTCTTGATCTTTTTTTTTAGTATTTTAAATATAACTTAGTGTTTTCTGGAGCTTAACGGTCTCGTTAGGACACTTTTTTCTTATTTCGACCTTCATAGTGAGAGGGACTGAACTGATATGACGTTTTGATGTCCTCAGGTTTGTTATACCTTAACCGTGTTTTATCTATGTATCTAGTTACCTTTTCTTATCTCTTGGGTCTTTATTTGGGTACACGGATACCAGTTAATTAGATGTTGTTTTCTTCGTTCTTATGAGTCACCTCTTTCTATCAGAGAAGATGTTCATTATAACCCTTTTTGACCCGGTGGTGTACTTTTTGTCACCGTAATCTTGTAAGAGAGTGTGTTATATGTTTTTATTTGAGTTTTACTGAATTTCTAAATTTTCATTCTAGACTTTAGTATTTTATTTTTCTTCTCTTGTATTCACCTTACGAGAAACTGTATTGAGAATCACTGTATAAGAAGAATTCCGTTTTCTTCATGTTCATTTTTGTTTGTTTCTCTTGGGTTAATGTGAATTTTCGAAAACGTGTCAAGTCAAGTCAAGTCAACGAATCAACACAGGCTGAGAGACGCTGGGGTACTTGACGTCGTGCGGTCCGGAGGGACAGGTAGTGGTTGAGGGCCTCAAGTGGGTTTGAGGACAGGTAGCTCAGCCACTACGGTAGGTCGGTAGAGTAGGAGACAGCAGGGGAAGAGGAGGACGGGGGTTAGGGAGGGTCGTAGTCTCAGAAAAGGTTACTTAGTTGAGGAACGTACTCCACCGGTTTCACAACCTCAAAGTCGAAGTCGTAGTCAGGAAGGTTTCTTGTGGGTCCTGACTAGAGGAAATCTTACCTAACCAACCTAAAGGAACGTCAGGTTCCCTGAGAGTTCTCAGAAGAGGTTGTGGTGTCAAGTTTTCGTAGTTAAGAAACCGTGAGTCGAAAGAAGTGTCAGGTTGCAAGTGTAGGTATGTACTGGTGGCCTTTTTGGTATCGGAACTGATCTGCCTGGAAACAATCGTTTCATTACAGAGACGAAAACTTATCATTTCCCTTTTGTTTTTGTTGGATATCTTACCCTCTTTTATAAATGTTTACTATACTGACTGTTCCCGTTAGTAGAATTTACTGTGTAAAAACTTTTTGTAACATTAGAAAGAGTAAAAGTCTAGTAAAGGTTGAACTGACGTATATTTGTTTAATAGAGTAAATTAGATCGACCCTTATATTTAGTCTTTACAAGGTTTGACGTAAAGAAAAAGAATGTCATCCGGTTAAAATAAATGAATAAGAAAAAAAAAAAAAAAAAAAANGAAAAAAAAAAAAAAAAACTGGTAAGATTACCCGAACACTCTAAAATTAAGGGACTGGTCCCTAGTTTGGGTCTGGGAGTCGTCATTCTCGTACCGTAGGATTGGTGACCTTGTGGCCCCTTAAGGGGTTTTCCAGGTAAAAATTTCCAGTGTCAATAGAACAAGACGACTCGTCAGAGAAAGACTTGACACCGAAAGTGATCGAGCCAGCATCGCCAGTCCCGAACCCTCATTTCATCGGGACCCTGTACGGGGTCGAAAGGAAAAGAATCGGAAAAGATTGTTTAACTCACTAAATTATAAATATTTAAGTCTTAAATTATTTACGATTTACAATACAACCTTTCTTTTGGTTCTAAGAAATAACACAAAACTCCCATAAAGACAGTCTTCGTGATACATAAAAATGAATATGGAATTAACTCTATTTTTCTTTTTGTCTATTAAAACGATTTGAGGTTTCTTGTAACTGTCTAAAATACGAAAAGTTCAATTAATATATTATTATTAATATCATTTGAGTCTCTTTAGTATCAACCCTCCCATTTATAATCTTTCGAGTTATGGTACTCATTTATATTAAAAGAAATTCTTTAATTTGTTCATAAATATCAGAGTCATACTCATTGATTATGGTAGTTTTATTAAAGTATACTTACTTGATGAGTAAAAATACTATTATTTCTATTCAAATTAGAACGTTCTTTCCTGTAACGATATGATTGATTTTACAAATATAAGAATCTAAAATTTTTATAGTTATTGTATTTATAGGAGATCGAAAATGAGGATAAATATGACTTTTAACCTCCTTTACCGTTGGGTTAGGTCACAAGAACGGACCTTTTACAGTACCTGTCTCCTCGGATCTCCCGAGGTGAGGTACGTCAACGTTTCTCAGTCTCTACTGAATCACTGATTGGTTATTATCGTCGTTATATCTTCTATTAGTGTCAATCAAGTCACGTAATATTAAAAATAAAAATTCAAAGTATCTGGTCAAAGAGTTAGACTGTCTTAAGTACAATAATTTTAAATACAACAGAGAAAACAAATCTGGTTTACTTTTTAACACCAGAATAGTATTAAGAAGGGTAAAATTTCTTAAAGACACTCTTCAGTTATTATTATTATACTCCGAACCGTGTTTACGACTAAGTACTATTCACAAGTTATTTATAATCAATTATAATAAAATTCATAAGAATAAAAGAAGTGAAACGTCTCCTACCGGAACCATATTTAATTTACAAAAGAGGAGGGGACATTTATACGAAGACCAAATCTGATTTTCTCTTCCCTTTACAATGTAAGTATTATCTGTATTAGAATCTACGTCTCGAAGCACTGAAACACACTAGTAAACGTGACTCTTATTGGGAACCACAGACGATCAAAAGACAAACAGGGTAGGTGGGTACCACAGTCTGTGTACAGAATTAAGGGCTCTGGACGACTACACTAGGTTTCCGACTAAATTCCTTCGTTTGTTTATGTTCTTGATTATCAGAAAGGAATAGAAACTGTTCAAACCGTTGTGTTTTTCATAAGACAAGTACTACTTCAATATCTTGAGACAGGAAGTATAAACGGTATCCCAAATTTACTACTTAGTCGGAACTACACAATATGTTGTTTATTACGAGAATCGATTTACGTAAACAATTTTGCCTCGGAAAGAGTGTAAAGTTTTTAAATATAAGCAAAACTAATTGATAAATATGTCTAAGTATAGTCTTAACTTATTTTAAAAGTCATTGTCCCACCTAACAATATACACTTTTAGAGGGAAACGTCTGTAGTTCTTCGTTTACACAAAAACTTGTAGTGAAGGAGCCTTGGAAATCTCTTTCCTTGTGTAAGGACAAAGGGGTCCCAAAGGAAACACATGAATTAAGAACCCTAAGTGTATCTGATCCATATCAGTACACACACAAGTCGTAAGTAAAAACAAAATTCTCGTCGGGATATTTTCAACTGACAACGGAAAGTCCACGATGTGTTTGTCGAATCCCTCTATAGTCGAATGACAACTGATGGAACCCGGTTTCTCAAGTAGAAAAAGGGTTCTATCTACAAATCCTTTAACGCAGTTGATATACAAATCGGAAATTTCTTCAAAAATTAATCACCAGTTTACCGACACAGAAGAAAATGATGAGCGAAGTAATCTCCCATACTAAGAAAGTTTCATTGTATTTCCTAAATATAGAAGGAGACTTACAAATTACTCAATGAATATGGAAAGGAATGTAATTAGAGTCAAAAAGTATAGTCACGATTCAATGTTTGAAAAGTCAGTAAGACTTAGAGATACAAGATAGAAGTTGTTGTCGTGAATTCGTTCCCGAAGAGTTTAACTTCTGTAGGTAATGGAAGAATATAAAGATATATTAGTAGGAAAATGAGGAGAAAGTATATGTCTCTTTGAAGAAAGAAAACAGTAACGATACTTTGTACTCTAATTGGAGACATAATATTTGAGTGTATTTTCAATTTCGTAGGAATTGAAAAAGTTTCACTAATAATTTTAACATTAAGTATGTAAAGAAAGTTGTTTATAAGTGACTTACAGGTAACGGACAGTTCATGATTAGAACTACATGAGTTGTCCCTTATTTTGTCTTGAAGATCACTACTTCCGTCTGTTATTTGATCTATTTATCCGGTTCATGTTAGTCATACGGTCGTTTAGACCTTTTGAGTCGTCACCGGTGTCCTGACCTTTTCCAGTGAAAAGTAAGGTTAGGGTTTCTTTCCGTTACGGTTTCGTACGAGTTTGATGGCGTGTCAACGTGAGTAGAGTGTACGATCATTTCATTATGAGTTTTAAGAGGTTCGGTCTGAAGTCATTATACACTTGACACTTGAAGGTCTACAAGTTCGACCAAAATCGTTTCCGTCTCCTTGGTCTCTAGTTTAACGGTTGTAGGCGACCTAGTCCCTTTTTCGTTCTCTCAAGGTCTTTTGGTAGATAAAGACGAAATAACTGATACGGTTTCGGAAACTGACACACCTAGTGTTATTTGATACCTTTTAAGACTTTCTCTACCCTTACGGTCTGGTGGACTGGATGGAGAACTCTTTGGATATACGTCTAGTCCTTCGTTGTCAATCTTGACCTGTACCTTGTTGTCTGACCAAGGTTTATCCTTTTCCTCATGTAGTTCCGACATATAACAGTGGGACGAATAAATTGAAGATACGTCNTGACCTTCTTCGTGTTCGACCTTAGTTCTAACGACCCTCTTTATAGTTATTGGAGTCTATACGTCTACTGTGGTGGGAATACCGTCTTTCACTTCTCCTTGATTTTTCGGAGAACTACTTTCACTCTCACCTCTCACTTTTTCAACCGAATTTCGAGTTGTAAGTCTTTTGTTTCTAGTACCGTAGGTCAGGGTAGTGAAGTACCCTTTATCTACCTCTTTGTCACCTTTGTCACAGTCTGATAAAAAAGACCCGAGGTTTTAGTGACGTCTACCACTGACGTCGGTACTTTAATTTTCGGTGGATGAGGAACCTTCTTTTCAGTACTGGTTGGATCTATCGTATAAGTTTTCGTCTCTGTAATGAAACGGTTGTTTCAGGCAGATCAGTTCCCGATACCAAAAAGGTCATTAGTACATACCTACACTTGCAACCTGACACTTTTTTCGACTCGCGACTTCTTAACTACGAAAACTTGACACCACAACCTCTTCTGAGAACTCTCAGGGAACCTGACGTTCCTCTAAGTTGGTCAGGTAAGATTTCCTCTAGTCAGGACCCACAAGAAACCTTCCTGACTACGACTTCGACTTTGAGGTTGTGAAACCGGTGGAGCACGCTTCTCAACTGAGTAACCTTTTCTGAGACTACGACCCTCCCTAACCCCCGTCCTCCTCTTCCCCTGCTGTCTCCTACTCTACCGACCTACCGTAGTGGCTGAGCTACCTGTCCTCAAACCCACTTGAGACCCTCGACCACTACCTGTCCCTCCGGACCGCACGACACTAAGTACCCCAGCGTTTCTCAGCCTGTGCTGACTCACTGACTTGACTTGACTTATGTACAATGAGTCACTCTTCTTCATTTCTCTTTTATGTTCTTTATTCCTATTAACATTAATTAATAAACGTATCAATAAACCACCTAAGAACAGAAGAGGTACTCCAAGTCTTCAAAACACCTGTACAAGTCTCGGTAGAGAGGTCTTAGACCATCTGGACCGCACATCATCCACGGGGTATTTATGTATGACCTGTTTCTCTGCCTCTTCCGTTACCGTGGGGTGAGGTCATGAGAACGGACCCTTTAGGGTACCTGCCTCCTCGGAGTATCCGATGTCAGTTACCCCAGCGATTCTCAACCTGTGCTGACTCACTCAAGTGAAAGTAAAAAGTGATAGTACGTAACCTCTTCCTCTACCGTTGCGTGAGGTCACAAGAACGGATCTCTTAGGGTCCCTATCCCCTCGGACCACCCGACGTCAGATACCCCAGCGTGTCTCAGCCTGTACTGACTACACTGAATCGTCGTCGTCGTCCTGTTTCTCTACGACGATGTTTTGAGGACGAAAATTTTTGTATCTCTTCTTTAAAAACTTTTACCAATCTAAGTAATTATTGTACTAATACGAATCATAAAACAGGATCAGTTAGTTCTTCTCACATAAAACCTGAAGGGACCGTTAGGTCACCAATTCTGAGAGACAAAGGTGACATCCCCCGTGTCAAAGTTAGGACGTACGGTGTATCGTATCCCCTTTTTTCACAGGAGGTTTCTAGTAGGAATACCTCCTCCAAGTATTTCTTCCCTTTCTTTTCTTAATTGTACTCAGTTCAGGAGTCTCCACGGTCTTGCTGTGGCCCACGAAATATAGGTGATGGAGTAAATCAGGAAATTGTCGATCTCGACTTTCCATAACGAAGAGAGTAAAATTTCTCCTCCTTGACTTTAATAAAAAGTTTCCAAATATTCGTAATAGGAAATTCCTCTGATCGTTATAGTATAGTAAAGATAGAAATCGCATCAAAGAACGGTCTATTCAAAAATAGAGACTTGAAAAGTTAATTTGGAGACTTTCACAAAGGAACATAAACCTAAGGAGAGTAGAAGTTGAACTGTTTACAAGGACATCGTAGGTGAAATAAATTTCATCTTTTCCATCATCAACGTTCATACTTCTGTGTCTATTAGGAACGACAGGTCATAGTCCGTCAAAGAGAAGACTTATCATTATAAACTAGGTATAAAAACACTGATTTAAAGTTCTTAATATCGGACTTTTGTTGAAAAGACAAAAAGACTAATTCGATGGGTAGAAGTATCGGTCTAATCCTTCGACATGAGATCAACTCGTAATATAGTATGTAACTGATTCCATTCTTTTTTTTTTAACCGTGATAATTTCTTCAGTAGTTGGTGTCTTTCTTATACCCTAAAGGGGGTTAGAGTGTAGTAGACCGAAGTAATGATATTTGTCTCAAGTTCCTCAACTACACACTCCAGTGAAATACTTCATTATTAAAAAACACTTATACTAAGACCTTCTTACTTCTTACAAGTTCCACTATGTCTTCTAAGACATTAAAAAACTTTCGTTTTACAATTGTAGACTGAAATTGCACACTTCTCTAATCTCAATCATTAGATATGCCCACCAAATAGTGCTACCATCTTCACTATTTCGTTATGTCCTTCATACACATATTTGTACAAATTGATGGAATGTAAATGGACGTATGGACTCTTTCACGGTCCCAAAACCAACCCCACAAAACAAAAATTAAAAAAAAATAGCTCCTTCATGAGGGATTTACCAAACCTCAACTTTGAAAAACCGAATGTTTTGCGAGAAACCCTTTCTTTGACAGGGGGTTCATCATGACAGTATCTAGGGAGTTTCCATCACACGAGTCTTAATACATTGTTTCTTTCTCAGTATAATTTAGTAAAGAAACATAACGACCGAGTGTCTTGTTCCCGACTGGATACCATTGTTGAGTTATACATAAAAAAATTTAATCACTTATTACAATACACTAGGTCAATAAGAGTTTTACACAAGACCCCTAGAAACCCGTAAGTACGTCAGTTTGAGTATACACCTATTTTCTGACTAAGTTTCATGTTTATCTGACTATCTAAAATTATTTTGTCATACTCTTCAAGTAACTCTACCAAGGTCTCAGGGGTGACGTCTAGTAGAAATTCTTTATAAAGACCTCAAAATCACATTACAGTTTCTTCTTATATACGTCAATAGACTTTTCCGATAATTCTGTTGGGAAGACAAAGATTGATGTATTAATACACTCCACTCCAAAAGAAGTACACCACATCGATTTTGTTACGTAGTGTTGTCTGACTTACACACACGGACACGAGTCAGTACAGATTGAGAAACGTTGGAGTACTGACACACCGGACACTCCGAGGAGACAGGAACCTTAAAAGGTCCGTTCTTATGACCTCATTCCTTCGTCTGAATTCTTATGACATGTGAACAGGAAATAATTCGGTCTGTAATTACTCTAAACTTTTTATATTTTGATACGGAGAGAAGAGTGTTTTGTCAAAAACAACGTATCTTATTAAAAGTATCTTATACCATAAGAAGTACTTCTTACAGTAAATACAGGTGTACGGTACCTAAATAATAAAAATAAAATTTACTTAATTATTTATGTATAAATTTATAAAAGACAAAATGAAAATTATACTATTCATATATATATAAGGTATATTTAATTTCGTAAAAATTTTAATACATACACGTCAACAAGTGAAACAGACTGAGAAACGCTGGGATACCTGACACCGGACTGTCCGAGAAGACAGGTATCCTAAAAAATCCGTTCTTATGACCTCACCCAATCGTAAAGAAGGAGGTCCCTTAGAAAGACTGGACTCTAACTTGGGGACAGAGGATGTAGATGACGTAACCGTCCGTCTAAGAAATGGTAACTCGATGGACCCTTCGGGGTAAAAATTTTAATAAGTTAAAAATTTTCATTTCTTTCCTAGGAACCTGAAGGGACGACCAGGTCACTAAATCTTAGACGGAAGGGACCCAACCCTTCTAGGGGACCTCTTCCTTTACCGTCGAGTGAGGTCATAAGAACGGACCTTTTAGGGTTCCTGTCACCTCGGATCATCCGATGACAGGTACCCCAGTGTCTCTCAGCCTGTGCTGACTCGTTGAAGTGAAGTGAATGAAGTGAAGGTTGATCTCTCGGACGTACGACGTCGATGACTTTTGACGCGAGAGACCACAGGTGTGTAGTGTTGATCTCTCAGGTACGTGGTGTTACTCTTTAGGATGTACTTCGTTGTTTCTAGGGTGCACGACGTTGATTCTGGGTTACGTCGGCTTATTTATCATAAAAAAAAAAAAATTATTTTCCCAGGACTCTAGTTCTACAAACCCTTGACAACTACATTTCGGATGATTGAAAGTGTATACAATTGGTAAATGAGTCCGGGGTTACACCCTCAATAGAGACTAAGGAGTGAAGAAGAGTAAGAGGTGATTATTAGTCATTGTAGACACCCGAGATACAATGTAAATAAGGGGAGGTAACAAATGACGATGGTAACGATGGTAAAGTCAGGTACAGTTGTTATAAAGACACCTATTGATAATAACGAAGGATTGAACATAGTCAAATCAAGTCAGCGAGTGAACACAGACTGAGAAACTCTGGGGTAGCTGACGTCGTGTGGTCCGAAGGGACAGGTAGGGGTTGAGCGTCTCTAATGAGTTTGCATACACGTAGTTCAGTCACTACGGTAGGTTGGTAGAGTAGGAGACAGTAGGGGAAGAGGAGGACGGAAGTTAGAAAGGGTCGTAGTCCCAGAAAAGTTTACTCAGTCAAGAAACGTAGTGCACCGGATTCATAGCCTCAAAGTCGAAGTCCTAGTCAGGAAGGCTATTTGTGGGTCCTGACTAGAGGAAATCCTACCTGACCAACCTAGAGGAACGTCAGGTTCCCTGAGAGTTCTCAGAAGAGGTTGTGGTCTCAAGTGTTCGTAGTCAAGAAACCACGAGTCGAAAGAAATACCAGGTTGAGAGTGTAGGTATGTACTGGTGACCTTTTTGGTATTGAAACTGATCTATGTGGAAACAGTCTTTTCATTACAGAGACGAAAAATTATACGACACATCTAACCAGTATCGAAAAGAAGGTTCCTCATTCGTAGAAAATTAAAGTACCGACGTCAGTGGTAGACGTCACTAAAACCTCGGGGATGTTTAATTCAGAGAGTGACAAAGGTAACAAAGGAGTAGATAAAGGGTACTTCACCACCCTGGTCTACGGTACTAGAATCAAAAGACTTACAACTCAAAATGTGGTTGAAAAAGTAAGAGGAGAAAATAAAAGTAGTTCTCCGAGAAATCTAGAAGAAGCGAAAGACGGTATTCCCACCATAGTAGACGTATAGACTCCAATAATTATAGAGACAGTCGTTAAAACTAAGGTCGAACAAGAAGTAGGTCGGGTCGTAAAGAGTACTATATGAGACGTACATTCAATTTATTCGTTCTACTGTTATATATCGGAACTACATGAGGAAAGGGCTAAACCTTGATCAGATAACAAGGTAAATGTCAAGATTGACAACGGACACCGGACGTATGTCTAAAGAGTCCTCCGTCTAGTCCACCAGACCATAAGGGTAGAGAACTTCTTAAAAGGTATCAAACAACACTAGGTGTGTCAGTTTCTGAAACCACAACAGTTATTTTGTCTTCATCTATAAAAGACCCTGAGAGAACGGAAAAGTTACTAGGTCGTACAACCGTTAAACTAGAGACCAAGGAGACGGAAAAGATTTAAGTCGAACTTGTAGACTTTCAAGTACCAAGTACATGACAATTTCGGACCGAACCTCTTAGAACTCGTAATGAAACGATCGTACACTCTACTCACGTCAACCCGTCATCAACCTCGTAAGAAATCGTAACGGAAAGAAACCCTAACCTTACTTTTCACTAGAAAAGGTCAGGACACCGGTGACGACTCAAAAGGTTTAAACGACTGTATAACTGACGTCGTGAAAGTGTCGTAGTAGAAAATCCTAAACTTTATCGAGTCGACCTTAAGGTAGTGGAGGTGATCGAAACAAGGATCACTACGAAGGATTCCCGGTGAACTTAGACTTAAGGTCCTACAGACCGAGACCCACTCACTAGTGTGGTAGCACCAATAGACCCAGCACTTCTAGACAAAACATATCAAGAAGACAACACATGGATAGAGATAAGAACTGAGGTGTACGAAATATGTTGTCACTTTCCCCAGAAAATTTTGTATCTCATCTAACAAAATAAGGACAAATTTTGTAAGGTTACCGGAGGGTAGTAGAAATCTTATTGTAGATTTGGAAAGTAACGGGTGAATCAAAACGTAATAGACGACTAAAGACCGGAGTGAAAGATGGTCAGATAAGCAAAATCTAGGACGAGGTCGGTGTTACCTACAAACGACAAGACGTTTGACAGTTGAGGAAGGGTACTAAGTCTAGAGACGACTTTACAGTGGAGGAGTCTCTTAAGGAAGAACTAATACGATGGGGGTAAACGGACGTTACGCCCTCTGGACCCAAACTAGCGACCCAACCCTTCTAGAGGACCTCCTCCCGTACCGTTGGGTGAGGTCATAAGAACGGACCTCTCAGGGGTACCTGTCTGCTTGCACCAGGTACCCCAGTGTTTCTCAGTCTGTATTGACTCAATGATTCGTGTCCTGAGTCGTGTACCAGAGGATAGGAGACTAAATAAAAATGACAGCTCAGAGAATTTGTAAGTATAAAAGAAATATCATGACTACCGATAGAACTCAAAATGTAAATAAATTAAAATAATGGACTTAGAGACGATCCTAACGAGGATCTTAGAGACGACTTACAGACGATCTGACATTTGAGGTACTTAATTCCTGAAACATGTAATAAGGATTATAAATTTGATTATACAAATTATTATTTGATTATACGTGTATCATGTTATGAAAGAGTTATTTATAAATAAATTTAACTTAAAATTTGAGTCTGTGAGTTCTCGGAAGGGACCACCAAGTCACCATTCTGAGGTGTGAAAGTCACATTCCCCACACTCAAGTTAGGGACGAAGCCTTTGATTCTAGGGTGTACAACGTACCTCGTCGGTTCTTTTAATTTTTTGTTTTGTTTTGTTTTGTTTTGGACTGTGAGTTTTGGTATTTAAAACTTCCTTGACCCTACCTTAGGTCAGTTTTCTTTGGTGTTTCCATTATATTTGTCTCTGTTAAACTATACTTTTTAACAGTTGGACATTTTACACCAATTGATCATTTTCCCCCTTTATTTCCAGATTCTTCATGTCTCCATCATTTATGTCTTTCTTAAATGATTAGGAACCCGACTTCTTGAACTTCTTCCTTCCTTCCTTCTTAGATCTTCTCGAGAAGAGGGAAACGGGTTCTGTCAGACTGGAGACCTCTCCCACAACGACGGTATCCTTGTACGTCAGCCGATCACTTTTCTTTGAACGACTCCGACATCGGTATCGGCTCGGTACCCTGGCTGGACGCCCCACCCGGTCTTTGTGAATAGTCTCACAGGTACTCGTCTCTACTATTACACTCGGGTAGTTGGTCGACGGAACGGTTCTTGTGGGGAGACCTTCGTCCTTCCCTTCTAGGGGAAGGAGGACGAGACCGGAGCACCACAGGGAGATCGTGGGCCACAACTGTTTCAGATTTTGACTCGGTCCTCTTTAGTTTCCTCTTCACAAATTTTTCCGTCGAGGTCTCAGTGTTTTGTCCCGTTTCTTTCCACCTTTATTTTCTTCAAACCTTTGTTTTCCGTTATTTAACTATCGACTGTGTAAGATAGCACGTTTATTACACGTAGTTAAACTTTTACATCTTGCATATATCGTACAAAGGTAAACCCCCTCGGTTGAGTGGTTATACGAAAGTAAAAACATCCTCGTTTACTTTTATTCTTCGTCAAGGGGGTCGTCAATTGACACACATATGATTCCCTATTTTAGTCCCGGTCATCCCCCTTTATCATTAAAATGATATCTGTGATACCTACATAACTTACGTTGTCACTAATGCATAAACCTTTACGGATGTTTTACACCGACTATAGGGTTCGGGAAGGTATAACAGTCCCAGTTGTTACAATCTTTCGTACACGAGGAAAACTTTTACAGAAAGAATTAGATACTTTAGTGAAACTAGAGTGAGACCGGGTTAAGACTGGTTTCTAAACATCATCATTAACCGACCTCTGTCCCTGTTAAGACTCTTTTCAGAAACAAGAATTTTTCTCTTGGTACCTTTTTCCATAGGGAAAAAAGACGGAAATCCGGTATACCATCCACTCTTGTATGACGATCCTCGAAGTTGTCAGAGAACACTGGTACTTCTCTTGACTGAATGGGAGACTCGTACCGTTTTGACTTTCTACATTCATGAGACCTAGAACCTATTAAAGAAAATTGGTGACTATATTGATAGAGAAATGGTGGTACACCGAAGATCTGAGGAATAATACACTCTATTATTTAGAGAATTCGAATTAAGTGAACATCTACCAAGAAGGTAGTGAACTCCCACTTTGATAAAAGAGATTACTATCTTTACGTAACCGAGTCACCATTTCTTAGACAGACGGTTGGACCTAAGGTAGAGACCCAATCCTTCTAGGGGTCCTCTTCCTTTACCGTTGGGAGAGGTCATCAGAACGGACCCTTTAGGGTACCTGTCTCCTCGGACCACCCGATGTCAGGTGCCCCAACGTTCCTCAACCTGTGTTAAATCGTTGATTTGTTGTTGTTGTTTAGTGCACGTACTACCCTTAAGGGACTGTCAAGTCACCTGAGGTGTGAAAATGACGGTACCCAGGTCCAAGTTAGGGACCGACCCCTTGATTCGTGTCAGTTTTTCCTTTTTTTTTTTTTAACACGTATACTCAAAAAAGTCATGAAACCGACACGTTTACTTCGACTAAAGTATGATGGAAAAAGTGAGATATATACTTTGTAATTATGGTTATCACATCAATTACAAATAATAATATATAGACTGACACTAGTCACGAAATAAAAAACTCCATATTAACTCTCTGTTGTTACATATATAAGTTCGTATACCTTATTACTAATCTATGCGTATATATGACGTTTTACTAGTGGTACCATTCAGACCAGTTGTAAACAGTCGTATGTATCAATGTTTACTAAGAAAGAGAACACCACTCCAGAATTATCAATAAGAGAATCGTTGAAAGTTTATGTATTTTATATCATAATAACTGAAATAAGTGACACGATATGTCATGTAGGGACACTGAATAAAATGTCGACCTTCAAAACTGGAAAACTGGGAAAGTGAGTAAAAACAGGTGGGGGGTGGAGACCGTAGATGGTCAAACAAGAGAGATACACAGATACTCGAACCGAAAATAAAACAAAACAAAATAATAAAAGACAACAATTAAAACAAAAGAAAATATCTAAGATGTATATTCCCTCTAGACACCATAAACAGAATGGACAAAGTGAATCGTATTACGGGATTTTCAGGTAGGCACAACAACGTTTACCGTTCTAAAGAAAACACACACACACACACCGATTTACGAACTTTCTCAAATTTATATACTAAACTACTTCAAGAGTGTTCTCGTGATTGTACACCATATGAAATACGAACCCAATGTATGCACTTTTAGATTAGACATGGAGGGGGCTTTCTTGAGTGTTGAGTCACTCATCCGTCTGTTTGTGTGACATACTTTTGTCGTTCTTCCCAACGTCGTCTGTATACACGGGGAGAGACAGGCGGTACGAAACCTACCTTAGTAAAGAGGGTAAGAGTTAAATCCTGGGATGGGTGGTGGGGTTGTGGATACGACCCGGATACCGGACCTGGACCGGTCTGTTCTATAGAGAAACAGGATTGGTTTCACTAATAAGTCATTTTTGTCTACACACCGGTGTCAATCCGGTTACTCTTTGGTAGGATCCTAAAAAAAAAAGAAAAAAAGATAAGTAGGATCTTAAAAACTACCTTCAAAGTTCTTTCGTCGACTGTTGGAAGAAACGGTAGTTCATCACTGTCGAACAGACTTTTATTCTGGTTGTATCTCTTTTTGTTTCTATTTCTACCTCTTTTTATGTCTGAGGACTCCTTTAACCAATCCGGTGAGATAAGTCGATACGAAATTTTGAGTGTAGTGTCCGAAAGGTGATCAAAAATGTATGACGTAAGATAAACCAGGAGGAAATGGATAAAAATTCAGACTAAACCCAAATTAAAGTCTTGAACGTTTATTCTCTGGACCATAATATGTACATTATTCTCTCTGTCTCTATATTCCTAAGGGTTTCCTTCCAGTGAATAAAGTTAAGATTCGTTAAAGTAATTTTCAAGTCTATTCATTTAGAAAAAAAAAAAAAAAAAACGGAGTCGAGATATCGTACACGCTAGAGTCAAGGGGTTCGTCCGTAGGTCGAGCACGGGGACGGCACCTTCTCGTCTCAGAATTGGTGACCTGACGGTCCCTTCGGGGCTATTTAGAACTATTTTCACTTTGATTTAAAGGGTTCTTCAATATTAATCGTTACGACTCTTCTTTTCTCCTTCTCCCTTTAGTTACCCTTCCACACCCTTCTTTCTCGTACTATACAAATATTTTAAGGTCTAGACCGTACACCGGTCTAGAATCCTACGGACGCCTCAAGTCTCTTCTATTTTGACCCTTCCGTCCGTCCCGGTCTAATACATTTCAGAATCCAAATCCAAATATGACCTTTAACTACTCCTCAATGACTAGACACATAATCTTGTAAAGAACGTTACTACAACCCCTCCCATATGACCTTCTCTATTTTGATCTTAGTCTCCACATCACTCTGTTACTGTCCTTAGATTTATTCTTCGACCCTTTCGGGATTTACTTATGAACTTCTACGTAAATTATTTGCTTTAACCGTTCCGAGTTTCTAGTTACCTATACCCTTTACTCCTCCTCTCTGTTTAGGATCCTCCTGAGGCACATTAAAACACTTTGACCCACCACGGTAAACGGTTTTTCCCTCGTCCTTCCTATTCTCTCAAACACCCCGGTGTACTATTCAAGGTTTACCGGGAGTCCCCTGTTTCCGGTCGAATCTGAGCTTCCAATCCTACGGTCGTCCTTCTTCATCGTAAACTCCGGAACTTGTTTCTTCTCTATTCCGATTCACATATCTACCTCTTCTCTCTCCCCGGGTACTACCTCAAGACCCCCCGTAGTTCAAAATCTACTACTTAGACGTTTTATGTGTTTTTTCCCTTGTCCTCCGTCTTCTTGTCTTTGTCACACTAAAGTGTCTTCGGTTTGATTTGCAAAGTTCCTTCTTCACCACTTCTCACACTTTACACGTTGTGGTTCCTTAAGTTCATTCTACGGACCTTTAATAGGGAACCCAAATCTGTTACCTACCAGTAATCACTGGTGGCGACTACGAAAATAACCTCACTAACTCCGTATTGTGATTGACGATACCGAAATCTTCTTACACTCTCATTAGATTTTCTCGTGACTGAACAAAATTTCCTCAGGTCCCTACCAAGTCTTTGATCTTCCTCTGGATCCTAGTTCTAAGAGAGAGAGAGGTACTAACAGAGAAAGAGAAAGACGGGGAGAGAGAGTCCAGAGACACCCTCTCTGGACTGAACAAATTTATGGTTTCTCGTTTTCGACTCAGTTTTCTCCTCGACTACTATTTCTACTTAACTAGATATACCGCCTCGTTCAGAGACTCTCACCCGACTCGCTAATTAGAGTCTGTCTTCAAGAGGAGAAAATGACTTATTTTCTATATATCTGTTCGGTGTCATGTCTCGATCTATGAACAACCTCCACCCTTTCCTTCAACGACATAACTTAAGTCGAACTTCCTTGTCGTAAAAATTCTATCCGACGAACACTACCATCATCAATGTCCATTTTGATTTTATTTTTTAAAAAAAGTAAATTTTTGTTCTTATTCAATATATCATAATTCACTTTACACACTATATATTTTCAATGGATATCTCTATTTCATTACCACTCTCACAAAATATTTTTCTTCTCATTTTTATAAGTTTGACTATTTATACTTCGGGGAAGTGGTAGTGTTCCGACACTAGGTACCTTATGTGTGGACTACCAGTGGACTACTTTTCTCGACTAAGTAGCCTTTTCTGAGACTACGACCATTTCTAACTCCCGTTCTCCTCTTCCCTCACCGTCTCTTACTTTACCAACCTATCGTAGTGACTGAGTTACTGGTACTTAAACTCACTTGACCCCTCTACCACTTCCTGTCTCTCGGACCGCACGCCGTCAGGTACCCCAGTGTTTCTCAGTCTGTGTTCCGTCACTGACTTGTCGTTTCGTACTATTTATTCCGTAAATAAATCGTCGAAGATCCGGACTATTTTAATAACTTTTCAAAATCTCTAACCAAGGTTAACCGTCGATTGATCTTCTTACCTTAGATTCGTCGTGTTAAAGTTATTCACACGTCTAAAGGAGGACGTTTCGTATTAATTCGAATAATAAAACTTTATCTGTAACCTTTGTAAAACCTTCGAGATATAGGACACTTTCCTGACTCGACAACGGGGATGTTGTAGAAAATTTTTAACGTCCCGAAACCCCTGAAGGGACCTCCAGGACACCAATTCTTGAACGGAGGGTCACGACCCCTACACCCATACTAGGAACCTACCCCTTGATTCTAGGGTGTCCGTCGATTCGGGTACCCTCCGTTGATGATTCGGGAACTATAGGTCTCGGGTTCAAGGTGTTGAGCTCTCAGGTCCTCGGTGTTACTCATACTGTGTAGTCTCTAGGACGAACGTATTAAAAATTTTTACATGTATAGAATTAAATTTTGTTAGAAAATTTATAATTTTAAATTTCCCGGAACTTACTCTCTTCAGACACTATTAAAATTAATCTTAGTCGTAACGACGATTCAGTGAAGTCAGTACAGGCTGAGACACGCTGGGGTATCTGTCTTCGGGTGGTCCGAGGGGGCAGGGACCCTAAGAGGTCCGTCCTTGTGACCTCACCCAACGGTAAAGGAAGAGGTCGTAATGGGTGGACTATTTGTTAAAGTCAGTACTACTGTTTATTAGCAAAGACAATTTTTTATAGTTAGTAAGGGTTTCATCTTCAGATAGAGTGACTCCTATTAGTCTTTGTACGTTCGGACCAAATCAACCGTCAAGGATTTCCATATATAGTTTTATCAAAAATTTAACACTAACCTTATCCCTATCATGTATCGTCAAAGATGAAAGTACTCACCATTGTTAAATGAGTTCGACGTCCAAGACCATACAAACATTTTAATATTAAATAAAAATCAGTTAAATAGATAAATAAAACAAAAATTTTACAAGTAACTTTTTAAATTTGATATATTTACATATTTATATAGGAAACATTTTTAAGTTTGGTATACACGTACAGAGACACTTATATAAAAATTTCTCAGTCTCTCTCTGTATGAATTATAATATAGTCACTGTATCGAATTACAATATTATGGAGTAATAAAAATTACCGATGTATTATGAGATACCATACCTAAACGATTTTTTAATAAATTAACACGAAGAAGTAATAATTTTTTAATTAAATATAAGTGAGAAACTCAAGGACTGTGTATCTTTCGTGACATATACGATCCAGAATAATTTTGATAACAATATAAAATAGTACTAATAATGATTGTGTAACGTCTACTCTTTTGACTCATGGTCTTTCTAGTTCATTGAACTTGTTACAGTGTATCAATCACTTCCTCCGTCTTAACCTTAGATCCCGAAACTAGAAAATATTCTCCGGTATCATCATGAAACACAGTTAATTTTTATTCTTTATTTTCTTCTTGTACTTTCTTTCATTTCAGATTTGGTAAAACACCTTCATGATTCCCTTTTTATTAATTGACGGACCACCGTAGTCCTTTCCTAACGTAAACTCGACGAGCGATCATGGAACTTTGATTTTATTTCCGACTTTTTCGTGTCCTTGTAGGGTTTACAAACTTTGGCCTATCTCCTGTCACCAGACCTGAACAGTCTGCTCAAACAGTCTTCCTCTCCGTCAACTAAGCTAAATCTCCTTAAATTTTACACACCCTCTCAAAACACCCCTTAGTCGTCCCTGAGTTTTCTGAGTCCTCTCCTCTAAGGACCTGAACCGTGGGCACCGGCCGCCTTAGGTGACGGTTGGCCCTCTGTCAGATCCCGGCCCCGGTCGCCTACTAGACGTCCGTTCCGAAAATTACTTAGTAAGACCCCCTTTACGCGAAATACACCTCATAAACATCTCTCGACATCAAAGTCCTAAAGGGTGTTTAATCGAAAAGTCCTATCTCGGCGACTTGTAGACACTCCTCACCCGATCCAACCACGGTTCACACCAAGATGTCGCAAACCGTCCATTCTGTGTAATATCGGGTTCACGGAGAGGTCCCGTAGTTCACGGGACTTCCTTTACGGGCGGTAGGTACGTTCCCCCTTCACCAACTCACTAACTTTCGTCAACACATTATGTTTCGGTAACAGTGTCTTTTACGGTTTACGCAAGATTGGAAGTTTACGACTTACTGTGTGTCTTAACGCGTTTCGAAAGTCGGTCTGTCGGTATTAGTATGACTGCATGGAACCAAGGGTGACGGAAAGGGAGGTTCTTGTATGTACCCTGTAAAAAATTTTTAGACGGGGGTCCCTGTTTCTCCGTCGTAAAACGACACTTTAAGACCGCAAAACACTTACCTGCTCCTTTTGACGAACGTGTAAATCAAGTTCGTGAATTATAGTAGACCGTTTTCGTAGAGAGTAAATCATCCCTAACTGTTAATTTTGTTTTAAGAGGTACCGGAATTGATTACGAAGTAAGAAAATATGAATTACATGAACAAGTAAGAAAAAATTTTATACATATATATATATATACGTACGTACATCGAGACGACCCAGAATCAATGCCGTACACCCTAGATCAAGGGACTGGTCCCTAGTTTGTGTCCGGGGAACGTAACCCTCCTACCTCAGAATCGGTAACCTGGTGGACCCTTCAGGGTGCACAAGTGACACATTACTACAAGAGTCTTCACAACGGAGGAGGATGTAGGAGAAATAGTCTTTATCAAGTCGAACAGGGGTATATTCAATTCGACAAGTGATCAATTCTCCATATGACGATAATTAATAAAAGTCGGTTTTTTGACATGTGCTTTTCTCTTTAGATATTTCGACTAAGTACGTTTTAAATTTAGTAAGTAAATTAGTCCACTTGTCACAATACGACGAGGGTTGCCCTTTAGGGACGACTGACACACCGAGTCCAGGGAAACGTGAACAGTCCGACTCTAATGCAACACAGGAAAAAACTGAGTTAAGAAGGTCTCGGAAGGAGTGCAACAGAGAGACCTACAACGTCTCTCCATTACCGATTCCCGTCTCCGCGACGTCGATCTGACGGACCCACCAAATTTAGGACGACAACGATTATGAATGACCGAGAGACCGGAATGTGTTCAATGAATTAAAAAAAAAAAATGAACTAATAAAAACTAAGTCAAAGGTGTAGACCTTTTACCCTTGTTTTTATCAGGGAAGTCGCAACTCAATACTAGGAAGTTACTGAATTACGGGTTTCTTATCTTGTACCCTTTATAAATTATCCAACATAATAATAAATATGTGGTCCGACACTACAGTAAACCGTACGTGTGTATTAAGCGTATCCGATGAACGTGTGTATTAAACGTATCTGACATAACACAGCTCAACCGATCGGACCTTAGACAAAGAGTCTCACTTAAAGGAACCTACAAAGACCAATCCCATTCAGTGTCCTCTATAAGAACACGTTCTAAAACTCCCGTCTTCACTCCGTCGTGAAACATCGAGTGTGTAAAACAGTAAACAGACGACCGACTGGGTTAACACATTTGGTCACCGGTCCGGACGTTCAGGAGGTTGAAAGGGACCTAGGTCCCCGAATTTAAGATGTTTCGTCGAGTTCTTTCACGAAGTCCCATTAGAATCGGTTACTCTGTCTTGATCCTCAGAAAATGTTCACCAAATAACAGAAACGATAACAATGAAGAGAACGGGTTATTACCAGGAAACAAGGACGTAAGAAAACAAGGGAATTAATTCTAGTAATTAATGGCTCTGGACCAAGTTCCCGTTCGTAACACCAGTCCGACTCTAGTGTTTTACCGAATCCGGTTTTTACCGAAGAGAATACAAAACTATCGGTAGAGACCAAGAAAAAGAGACCCCGAGGGAGATGGGATAGACGAATGTTTTAAAACTCCTTTTTTCAAGTTCCTTATCAGGTTCTCTTAAGATAATAATAATAAAAAAAGAAAAAGTCGTAGTGTTGTAAATTCTCAGTGTCTAAATCTTTCCAGAAATCAATGGTGAGAACGAACCTTCTCGGACTTCGGGGTTAGAGACTTTCGGACAAGGTAGTTTTGGGTTCGGAAGAAAGAGAGGAAAGGAGACAACAGTAAGGTTCCTATTTTGAGATTCGTTTGAAGAAAATTCAGTCACAGACAAAGAGTTGGTTCGAAGATGCTAAGAGAATAAACGAACGGGTCAAACGAAAATACCAAGTCGTTTCGAAACAAGGAATCAAACAGACAAAACATCGTTGTATCTCTATAATTTTGACTTCGTGTTTGAGATCTGTATCAGATCCAGTCACTTGTTATCAGTATGGATGATGTAGGGTCTCGACACTAGGGTCCAGAGACTTGAACCGACGTCAATAAAAGTTATTAAAAAGACTAACACTTGAGTAACTTTGTCCTCCTTTTGCTCGTACCGTGTTGGAGATTTTATTACTGTATCGACAACTCCTGTGTCGTTTTTGACCAATCTTGGTTGGTCCTATCGTCTTCAAAGTTGAAGGTTATCTAGAACTGGGAGTAATATGTAAGTGACACATTATTACCCCTCTTTGCCATACCTGGACTGTCTTCGTATTCTTCTCTACCGTTCTTATGTGTCTTCTTGATATGTTTTTTCCAGAATTACTAGGTCTATTGGTGTTACCACACTAGATCGGGTCTGTAGAACCTTACGCTTCAGTTTACCCGGAATCTTTCGTAGTGATTCTTGTTTCGATCTCCTCCACTACCTTATGGACTACTTTCACTTTCTCCTCTCACTTTTTCAACCCAATTTTGAATTGTAAGTCTTTTGTTTCTAGTACCGTAGACCAGGGTAGGGAAGTACCGTTTATCTACCCCTTTGTCACCTTTGTCACTCTCTGAAATAAACACCCCCGAGGTTTTGGTGACGTCTACCACTAACGTCGGTACTTTAATTTTCTGCGAATGAGGAACCTTCCTTTCAATACTGGTTGGGTCTGTCGTATAATTTTTGATCTCTGTAATGAAACAGTTGTTTCCAGGCAGATCAGTTCCGATACCAAAAAGGTCATCAGTACATACTTACACTCTCAACTTGATAATTCTTTCGACTCACGGTTTCTTAGCTACAAAAACCTGACAACCTCTTCTGAGAACTCTCAGGGAACCTGACGTTCCTCTAGGTTGGTCAGGTAGGATTTCCTTTAATCAGGACTTATAAGTAACCTTCCTGACTACGACTTCGACTTTGAGGTTATGAAACGAGTGGACTACGCTTCTCGACTGAGTAAACTTTTTTGGGACTACGACCCTTTCTAACTTCCGTCCTCTTTTCCCCTGCTGTCTCCTACTCTATCAACCTACCGTAGTGACTGAACTACCTGTACTCAAACTCATTTGAGGTCCTCAACCATTACCTGTCCCTTCGGACCGTACGGCGTCAGGTACCCCAACGTTTCTCAGTCTGTACTGACTCGTTGACTTGATTCGACTTGACTATACGAGTAACATTACATAATCGTACGATTTACGATTACGGTAATTAGTAGTCACGGTAGTGACAAGACTCGACCACCGGGTCAAGGACCTTTACAGACGGAGGAGAGGTGTTATCGACCTCATTAGGAGAGAGTGAGTAATCGGGTATTTTTGATTGGTACGGTATAAAGTTTCGGTGAACGGAAGACTCTACCGGGTGTGAGACACCTCACAAAAGGAGGGTCTCGACAAGAGTAGTAAACTCTACCTAACGTAAGACAGAGACCTTACACAAAGAGAGATTTATTTAGGTAAAGAAGGGATAGTGAAACAGAGAGTGACTTAAGAAAGATATTACTCTGTAATTCTTGGGGTCCAAAAAATTCAGGACTCTGGTCCATACTAGAGTCAATTTTCTGTCACCCAAGCTCAGGGTCAGACCCGACGTACGAAAGTCATAAAATGATGGGAAGACGGTGACAAATATTTGTAATGGGAAGACAAATATTTTAGTAAAACCTTAGTGAAATATCTACGGATCAAACTCACCACACACGATTCAGGGAAATCAACACAGACTAAGACACACCGGACGATTCGAGGAAACAGGAACCCTAAGAGGTCCGTTGTTATGACCTTACCCAACACCACGAGAGGAGGTCCCCTAGAAGGGTCGGGTCTCCTACTTCGACTCAGAAAATATAGATTGGACGTAACCGTCCGTCCAAGAAATGGTGATCGCGGTGGACCCTTCAAACTCACGATGGAGAACCTTATTTTACTGACAAAAGATTAACATCATGATAAAAATCGTGAGTGATTAATCCCCGTAAATTATAGACAGGAAAAACCCTATAAGTCATTTTGACCATACGATAAAGATAAAATCCCGTTGGATGAAAGGTAACGAGTCGTACAAATATGTTGTATGAGATAAACACGGGAGTAATTGTCTTCGGTCTCGACGAGTATACAAGGGTGTCGTCTACGGTCCCGGGAAGATCGAGACCAGGATTTAAATGTGAGTTTGTTTGGACCTTAAAATTCTCATCTGGGATTACTGAAAGTCTAAAATTTAGGAAAGGACTTTAAGGAACAGATGTGCTGTGGTTTCGTTTGTGACTATATCACTTAGTTGACCGAATGAGACCTTTTAGGTGAACTACCGTCAAAAATGAAAGTTTTATTATCTTTGAAAAGTTGTATACTTCCGAGTAGAAAATATGAAACTTGTCAAAACCTAGTTTTGACAACTAGGTTTTTAACGACTTTTTTTTTGAAGACGGGTTAAACGTAAAATATATGTAAGTGACATTAACAAACACCTTTGTCTTTTAAAAGTGAAACTACTTTTATACTGAGAATTTCTTGTATAATTGAAAAGAAAGTTTGGTAAATAAGTTAAAAAAGAGGATCTTTCTGAAGTCAAAGAAAGAGAAGTAATACTAAAAGATCGGTTTAAAAAGAAAGATGATATTTTCATCCCAATAGACAAATTTACTGTAAAAAACATCTTCGGTCATTCTTTTATCTATCTGAAACTTCATAAAAAGTAATCAAAATTACATCACTAACTTGTCGGATTAAAGTGACACTTTAGATTGACTTATTTTGACTCTTTGTCAAAATAAAAAAAGGGGTAGTTAGATTCCCTTTATATGTTTACACAAGTATTACGTTAAATTATTAAATCATCTAGAGGTAAAGAAGGTAGTCTAAAAAATTTAGTAATACAATAAGGAAAGAATTTTTTATTAAAGAAATAAATAGAAACCGAGACGACCTAGAAGTGACTCGCACTCTAAAAGAGATCAACCTCATTCTTCCTCGATAAGAAAGAAAACCACTGACTCGCACTCTAAAAGAAATCGACCTCATTCGTCCTCGATAAGAAAGAAAACCACGTACCCGAAGAGTCACATCAGTGAAGAGAACACCACCTCGTTTCCGAGATCCCAAACACCCGAGTCATCAACGTCATGGGTCCGAGATCTCAAGTTCTCAACACCACACGTTCGAATCAAATTCTGGGTTTTTTCTACAGGAACAGTAATATCCCCTGATCTTACGTTTTCATCCTTCAGTTCTTTGTGGACCTGATTGTCCGTCTAATTCGGAACCTTCTTACTTCGTCCCGTCCGTTTCCGATTATCTCAAAACGGTTCTCTTGTGTGACCAGTATCGTTTGTGGGAGAAGGTTGTTGTGTTCTCTTTTGAGATGTGTACCTGTAGTGGTCTACCAGTTGTTACTTTAGTCTGACTAATATAACAAGCGTCGGTTTCTACCTCTTTGAGATATGTCAGTCGTTTTTGTTCTGGCCCTCGACTGACACCGAGTCTAGTACTTGAGGAATAACGGTTTAAGTCTGAATTTCTTTCATCCCTCTTTGTGATCTGGTAAGTCCATACTGGATTTATTTTAGGGAATGACTCCTCCGGAATGTTTATCACACTTTTCTTCTCTTCCCTTTCCTTTTCTTCTTTGTTTTACTACGTGGGTAACCTTACGTCTCAAGGTTTCTTGTCGTTCCTCTCTATTCTTTCGGAAGGAGTGACTAGTCACGTTTCTTTGTCTCCTTTTGTTATCTTACCCTTTCTGATCTCTAGAGAAGTCCTTGTAATCTCTAAGGTTCCCTTGTAAAGTACGTTTCTACCCGAGTTATTTCCTGTCTTTACCATACCTGGATTGCCTTCGTCTCCTATAATTCTTCTCCACAGTTCTTATGTGTCTTCTTGACATGTTTTTGCTAGAACTACTGGGTCTATTAGTACTATCACACTAGAGAGTGGATCTCGGTCGGTAGGACCTTACGCTTCAGTTCACCCGGAACCCTTCGTCGTGATTCTTGTGTCGATCACCTCCACTACCTTAGTGACCACTTTAGGTACCACTTGATCAAGTGGTCAACTCGATAAAGTTTAGTTTTTCTACTACGACACTTTCACGACTTGAGTTATACGGTCGTTTAAACCTTTTGAGTCGTCACCGGTGTCCAGACCTTGTCCAGTCAAAAGTAAGGTTAGGGTTTCTTTCCGTTACGGTTTCCTACGAGTTTGATGGTGTAACTAGCGGCTCCTTCCGAAAGAATAGAGAGGAACGATATGAAACCTTGAGACGTAAGTCTACGAAAATAGAAAGGAAAAGAGGAAACGAAAAGTGAAGAGAAGAAAAGTCAATAAACATTCCGGAGGAGTCTGTCGGTAAAACGAAAAAACGTAAAGAAAAGGCACCCCTACCAGAACTAGGGACAGAGGACATGTTACAGTGTTTGGAGGTGAGTATCAAGTAGTCCGTAAGACAGACAGGGAATTTAGATAAAGATCAGGGAATTTGGATAAAGAGTGAAGGTGACATATGAGTATTCCTTAAACTAAATCCAGTATGGACTGACACCACAACCTTTTCTGAGAACTCTCAGGGAACCTGACGTTCTTCTAGGTTGGTCAGGTAAGACTTCCTCTAGTCGGGACCCTAAAGAAACCTTCTCACTACGATTTCGACTTTGAGGTCATGAAACCGGTGGAGTACGCTTCTCAACTGAGTAACCTTTTCTGAAACTACGACCCTCACTAACCCCCGTCCTCCTCTTCCCCTGCTGTCTCCTACTCTACCGACCTATCGTGGTGACTGAGTTACCTACACTCAGACTCACTTGAGGTCCTCAACCACTACCTGTCCCTCCGGACCACACGACGCTAAGTACCCCAGTGTTTCTCAGTTTGTGCTGACTCGTTGACCTGACTTGACTTGACTTGACTTGACTTACCAGATCACCAAAAGGGATGAAAGAAGTTAAATTCAGACTTAAACCGTTATTCCTCAAGTACCAGACTCGGTGTCAGTCGAGGACCAGAACAAAAACGACTGACATATCTCGAAGAGGTAGAAACCGACGTTTATATTAGTTAGACTAAAACCACAACTGGTAGACCACTACAGGTACACATCTCAGAAGAGAACACAACAACCTTCTCCCACAAACGATACTAGTCACGCAAAAGAATCGTTTTGAGATAATCGGAAACGGGACGAAGTAAGGCATGAGGTTCCGGTTTAAACGGACAATCAGGTCCACAAAGAACTGAAGGATGAAAACGTAAGGTCAAGGGATATTTCTTTTCCTGTAGAAAAAACCGACAATCAAGATTTTCCAGAACATCCAGAAGTACCTTGGTAATTTGAAGTCGAAGAAGTCATAATACCCAACCCCGTATCCGAACCTAATGGTACTATAACTTACCAAACGGAACCTTTGCTTGTCTCTAGTAAGACAGTAAAAACTCTAACGTAGGTTCATGACGTCAAACTTAAGAAAACAACTGGTACTACCGGCGAGGTAAAGAAGATTCCCTAAGTACGGGTGTCATCATCTATATTACCAGTAGACTCAATTTAATTGGGTAAGGTCACATTGTAATCCGATTTCATTTTCACTGGAATAATCCAAGTTAAGTAAGGGACCTCCTTCTCTTTGTCCGTACCGAAAGAACTGTATTCTCTTCGGTAAAAATTGAATTTAGTAAGACACTAGGTTCTAACTGGTCTTACGAACGGAAACTTGGTCAGAGTCATTAATTAGTAGAAGTCCCTTGTTTTCTTAAGTCCCCTGAAGGGACCACCAGGTCACCGATATTGAGACGAGGGTTACGTCCCCCTGACTCAAGTCGGGGACCACCGCCTTGATCTAGGGCGTACGACGTTGATTATGGGTCACGTCGGTTTATCTACTTTTAAAGGAATTTTTTATTTTTTTCTTAAGTCCTTGTTTTCTGACAATAGTCCGTTCTCTTCATTTTTACCGTTTCTATTACTGGTGAACGTTTTTGAGGTCAGACATGGTTACCGTTTCTAATCGGACTTCGTGAAAGAACTCGGCAAAACGTCTTAAATTCGGAGGGAACTCACGAGTTGGTAGTCTAGTTCACCTTGGATTCCCTACTACTACAACTGGGAAAAACTTAAAGTACTGAAGTCAGTTGATTTCGTACCTAAGACAACTGGAAACGACTTTGAGATGTGGTTCAAAAGGAGACGAGTTCGGGGAAGTACTTCTACGTACATGGGAATCGAATTTTGAAGGGACTAAAACGACAAACCCCACTGTCAGGAAACCCTTTCTAGGGACGACAAGAGGAATGAACGACGTCCATTATTTGTGAAAGAAGAGGTTAAGAATCTCATCCCCCCAGCGTTTCTCAGCCTGTGTTGACTTGCTGACTTGACTTGACTTGACTTGACTTGTCACAGAAAACCGAGTTGTGGGTGGTTCTCCCCTTAGGTTAAAAGTCCATTGTTAAAGAGAGAGTAGATTTCAATAAATTATCCACCAAGTACCGTTTATCACGTCGAATGTGTACTTTAAGTAGCTTCCTGGGTCCAAGGAGATCACACCGACAAGGATTTACTAACAAAGTATAAACTGGTCGTCCTTTACCTCCTCTTTCAGCCAATGTGAGACAAAGATTTTGGTGTTTCTTGTCACTGTGCGCAATTAAGATGAGTGTAGGGAATCGGCCTTGGATCAATGTACCACTACAGATCGAATTTTTCTCTTAGAATTTGAGTCGTCAGATTATTTTCAAAGGATGACTTCGAAAATAATGACCTCTGTTTCATCTTTTGTCTGTAGTTCCCGTGTCGATCGTTGGAGACGGTTTTGGTGAAACCACTGGGTTTATAGACTCGCATAACGAAAAAGTGTTCCCCTTGTGGAAACGGGGATGCTTTCACTCTACCAGGGGTTCATAATAGACGAACGACGTGAACGAATGTCAGGTCCAAACGACCCACAATAGGTCATACAGACTCACTACATACAAGAAAATTAATCCTGCCCTACACCCAGAATACTAGGTTGTTGGACATTTGACTTTCTTTGTGAAAGAGGTGTTTGGAATCGGGGTTGGTCATATGTTTCTTCCCTACCCTTGGTTCATTCACGTTATGTTTGAGCGTAAGTCTTTCACTTGTTTAACCTTTAAGTATTTTTCGTGGCTATAGATCGTTAAAATTTTAGGATGATTGTCTTTAATGGTTTTGAGGGATGGGACTCGTTATAATTTATAAAGTGACACAGACAAATGGTTTAAAAATAGGTAAGTAGACAACTACCGGTATATCCCACGAAGGTATGGAACCGATAACTTTTATTACGAAGATACTTGTGACCCACGTATATAGAAAATTTTAACACAAGAAACCTATTCGTGGGATCTTCGTCTTAACGACCTATTATACCATTAAGGTAAAAATCACAAAAATCCTTTGAAGGGATGTCAAAAGGTATGACCGACGTGGTTAGTCGTAAGGGTGGTTGTCACGTGTCCCAAAGGAAAAGAGGTGTAGGAGTGGTTGTGAACAATAAAGGTCAGAAAAACTGTTATCGGTAGGACTGACGATACTCCACAATAGAATAACACACATGAAAATTTTTAACTTAAACAATGTCACAACGAAGACAAATTACAAAACCTAAAACCGGTACTCCGTACACCCTAGAATTGAAGGGTCGGTCCCTAGTTCGGACGTGGGGGACGTAACCTTCCACTTCAGAATTGGTGATCTGACGGTCCCTTCAGGGATAAAGTAACACCAAAACTAAACTTAAAGAGACTACTAATGACAACGACTCGTAGAAAGGCATTCAGACAACCAGTAGATGCACAGGACCTTTTTATTGAAAAGTCCAGAAAACAGTTAAAAACTTTACTTAATACACAAAAACAAACGAAAAGGAAAACTTAACGTACTTAATAAACGTATGGAACCGATCATTAGGGAAATAATCTGTATAGTAAACGTTTACAGAAGAGAATAAGTCATCCCACTGAAAAGTAAAACAACTACCAAAGGAAACGACATATTTTCGAAAATTCAAACCAATCCAGGGTAAACAAATAAAAACGAAAGCAAAGGCAACGACTCCTCTATCTAGGTGGGGGACGTCCTTTTTTTTAATATATATATGCATATATATATCGATTCTAGATACAGTCACCCTCATAACGGTTACAAAAAAAGAACCTCAAAATACCAAAGTTCGGAATGCATAGAAATTAAGTAAAACTCAAATATTTCATCCCCCAATGACATAGAAAATAGGGGACTAAGACGAAAGACCCTCTAAAAACAAAGGACACTAACATAGATTTCAGCCCTCTTCCTGACACGAGAGGAATCCTCCGATTTGTAGTAAATGTGGACGAAGGAGAACCACTACTAGAACCTTAGGTCTCCAAGGATATCTCTAGTTTTTTATAGTGTCCGAAAACACTCGGTCGGACATTCAAGAAAAATCGTCATTTAAAGGGAACTATACGAAGAACACAAAGGTCCATTGGTGTCGTTTCGGATAGTAGATCCGTGTGCCACTAACTTTAGACACCAGAAATTAAAGGACGGGAACCGTGAGATCGGTGTGGACAGTGAATAGGGGTTTAACTTCGGCAGACCTTCTCTTCGGGACTCATTCTCCCATCGTAGGTCTTAGACTAAGAACGGTCACTATTCAAAGTAGTACTGGTTCAAGAGTAATGGATTACGTCTACGAACTCTTTCCTACCCGATCCTTTATCTACCCCGTTGTCACCTTTGTCACAGTCTGAAATAAAAGAACCCGAGGTTTTAGTGACGTCTACCACTAACGACGGTACTTTAGTTTTCTACGAATGAGGAACTTTCTTTTCAATACTGGTTGGATCTATCGTATAAGCTTTCGTCTCTGTAATGAAACGGTTGATTCCAGGTAAATCAGTTCCGATACCAAAAAGGACACCAGTAGATACCTACACTCTCAACCTGACACTTCTTCCGACTCACGACTTCTTAACTACGAAAACTTGACACCACAACCTCTTCTGAGAACTCTCAGGGAACCTGACGTTCCTCTAAGTTGGTCAGGTAAGACTTCCTCTAATTGGGACCCTAAAGAAACCTTCCTTACTACGATTTCGAGTACGCTTCTCAACTGAGTAACCTTTTCTGAGACTACGACCCTCCCTAACCCCCGTCCTCCTCTTCCCCTGCTGTCTCCTACTCTACCGACCTACCGTAGTGACTAAGCTACCTGCACTCAGACTCACTTGAGGCCCTCAACCACTACCTGTCCCTCTGGACCACACGACACTTGTACCCCAGAGTTTCTCAGCCTGTACTGACTCACTGACTTGACTTGACTTGACTTGTCGAAAGAAAGAAAGGAAGAAGAAAAAAAAAAAATTTATATGATGGACAAATCTTAGTCTTCGTGGAGAATATCGATCGGACTTAAGTACTGAGAGAATGTTGAAACTGTTCTCCGTTTTTCGTCGGCTGAGTGTGACTCCGATACTCAAAAGGGTAATGAAGTTGAACTTGACATCCGAGAAATCGTATATCAAGCACACATTCGACAATGTTTACTACCAAGATACTTTCGAAAAGTCATATTTTGTTCATAGGGATCCGTAAAGGGACCGGGTACAAGTTAGGGACCAGTCCCTTCATTCTAGGACGTTCGACGTACCACATCGGTTTGTCGTTGTTCGTGTCAATAGGGGGTTAAAAAGTGAGACGCGTCAGACAAGGAGACAGTGGTTAAGGGGTCAGAAGTGTACCGTAATGGGGTTAAACACACAGACACAGGTTTAAAGGACGGAAATATTCTCGTAGACAGTCCACTCCCCGGATGGATGTGACCATATTGAAATAGACAAGATTGATTAATGTAGACGTTTTTGGAATAAAGGTTCATTCGAATGTAAGACTCCAAGACCCCCAATCTTGAAGTTGGATACTCCAATCTTCTCCCGGTGTTACGTAGGATCTACATTCTCTACCTTTCAACGATTATCGTTTGAGGGTTTGAGTCCTTCCTTCACTTTTGGTTAATCTACGTTAACTTTTGTCTCACTGACTCTGTCACTTACCTCAGTAGAGTATTCCTATTATTATAGATAGAGAATCTCAATAATATCCTAACTTCTTCTATTGGAGTACGGTTACATCCTCTGTGTCCTGTGCATCCGAGTCAGAGACCCAACCTTTCTTAGGAGTCTCCTCCTTTACCGTTGGGGATGAGGTCATACGAACGGACCTCTTAGGGTACCTGTCTCCTCGGACCGGTCGATATCAGGGACCCCGACGTTTCTCGCCCTGTACTGACTCACTGACTCGTACGAGTGTGTGTGTTCTATTGTGTACATTTTGTAAATCGTGTTTTGGGTCTTACATATTTTTCAGGAGTTATTTAATCAATTCCTAGGACTGAAGGAAAGTTATTTATCATCAACGGTGATATTTTTATTGTACTGACAATCATTGTTATAAGAAGTTAAATAAGTAATTAAGTTAAAATGTCCACCACGATTACCATTTCTTAGGTGGACGGTTACGTCTTCTATATTCTTTACACCCAAACTAAGGACCCAGTCCGTCTAAGGGACCTCCTCCCGTACCGTTGGGTGAGGTCATAAGAACGGACCTTTTAGGGTACCTGTCTCCTCGGACCTTCCGATGTTAGGTATCCCGGTGCTTCTCAATCTGTACTGACTCACGTGTGCATAGTCAAAATTAAACACTTGAAGGTAGACATGATCGGGGATACGCTTCTCGTCTTTACATTTCCTCTAATTTTTATTTATAAACAAATTGTTTACTTACTCACTCGAGTGTCAGTTACCCCGTCTTTCCGTACATCTGTTAATACCCGGTTAATTTGTTCACGTTTTTCCGTATGTCTCAGGGACACCCTTCTTAACCTCCCGGTCCTGACCGAAGTCGTTCTCTACCATCAACCTATAAATGGACACGGAAGTGTGGTAACCTCACTATCTTTTCGTGGGGCTGTAATTATTCAAAATATAGCTGAGCTAATGCAGTATCTTTAACTGTCACTTGTACGGGAGAGATGGGTGTGATACCACCGTACAAAAATACAACGGTCAAGGTATTTCGATTCTCTAATTAGAAGGGTAAAACCTTCCAAACTGAACCTTATATCGGGTTTTCTTCTTAAACTTCTTATGAAATTATCTTGGGTACGTATTAATATTTATTATAAACTACTCTTAGGAATATTTCTCATGGTTCAAAGTTTTCGAATCGTAGAAACTAATGTTTCTTTATCATATGTAGTACAAGTTTCTTCAAGTCTTTATTGTTTATTGTGTATGTTAGTTGAGAACTTTGTTTCTGGTATCTTTGTCAGAAATAAAGAGTGAGAAGAAAGGAAATGGAGAATTTCGATATGTACACCATAGAGAATAAAATCCACTACTTTGAACTCATCTTTCTAATGAACAGTAAAGGCGTGTCCTTGAGACAATCAGTCTCACACCATTTAATGGGACCGAAAAGGATAGAGTCACTAGTCTTTTGTGACGGATCTGTCACTACGAGGTAGTAAGACACAAAGACTCACTGTGACTAATGGTTTCTGTACATGGTTGGATGTAACGTGTCCACTCATTCTTTATACTGAAAAAAACACGAGTTGGGGACTCTAACCCCTAACAAACAATTACGTCGCATTGGATCGTCGTAGGATAACTATATTATCGACTTTGAAATTTAGTCGTAAACTACGTAGTTATAGAAATCCCACGTTAATCTTCGACAAAAGAAAGAGAAAATGGTACTTTAGAACAAGTCAATTAGTCACCTGACAGGAGTGATATCTTTCCTGAAGAATTATTGAATGCTTTTTAAAGTTTCCCGAACAGTAGAGGAATCTGATATTTTTAAAAAAACTCATAAAAACCGGTACGTTAAACACCCACACACACACGTCTCTTGGTAGTATCGAAAATAGATCAAGGGGTCCTTCGGGTATTGGATACATTATTATTCTTGGTGATACTTTCGGACATAAATATAAGGAAGTAGTCATTTCTTAACATAGTGTTGAACTGTAACTAGTCATTTGTCATAGACATCAGTCTTACAATCAACCTCTCTTGTGACAAAACCTTTAAATTACTTAATTGACATGTCTAAGATTTAATTTATTAAATGATTACATTTAACATGTACTCTTGTATCACTCGATAGAAGTTCTCGAACCTTTACTTCAACTGAAGACTCTCAAGTTGATACTTTAAGTTTCATTCTTTACTATATTCTTGATCCGTTTTAACATTACATAACTTCTTTCTCCTACCAAGAGTCCAGACTTATTATATACTGAGTCGGTTTAGTCATTGTAAATACAAAGGTTTCTTTATTGCACGGGGAGTGTTTTCTGACTTCTTTCCTATCTCACTAATCATTGTCTAGTACCTTGTCCTTCTGAAATTGTTTACCTAGGTAGTCTAATGAAACCCTCCCGGGATTTAAGAGAGGAGGAGAGGATTGTAAAGACGGAGTTGGATTTTCTTCCTTAAAAAGAAGGGTTCCTTCTTCTTTAACTATGAATCGGTACAAAGTAACGAAGGGTTTAAATCGTTAACTGAATCCTTACGTAGAAACCCTCTAGGGACCGAGACAATTGTATCCTCTGTTACCCCTAATTCGAGACTCTCATTAAATTGAACGATCACTCGGGACCGAGTGTTTCGATAACTTGACTTGGTACACACATACACGCACGATTCAGTGAAGTCAGTACAGACTGAGAAACGTTGGGAAACCTGACATCGGACGGTCCGAGGAGACCGGTACCCGAAGAGGTCCGTTCTTATGACCTCACCCAACGGTAAAGGAGGAGGTCCCCTAGAAGGGGTGGGTCTCTACCTTGGGTATAGAGAATACAAAGGACGTAACCGTCCGTTCAAGAAATGACGATTACGTTGGAACCTTTGGACTTAACTTGGTATCCTTGACGACTATAAGTTGGTAAAAATTGGATGTTTTTACTTCCAATATATACCAAGATGTACTAAGATAGATTACTTGACTCTAAACTCAAGTCTAACTAGATCAAGGTTTCGAACCGAGAAAGGTGATACTTCGTGACGGAAAAAAACGTTTTACGCACTTTACATAAATGACCGGATAAAATTCTCCATACACATGCCCTCCCCTCTCGTACTACTAACCTTCGCGATAAATATTTCTGGCTGACCTTTGTCTCACATCCTACCTAACTTCTTCTCCGAAATACATCTTTCTAATCCATACTCTCCCTGGTCCTGGTCATCTGGTACTTCTTCATACTTTAATTTTTTCCCTATCTTTCCTACCCTTCTTAAGTTTCCTTTTTTTAAGGCCTTTGTATTGAAGAGGTGAGAACGGTCTCCCTGTGATTTCTCTATTAAGGAACGAAACCCCCTGTTAGGTCGAGACGGGTGCGTAATAGTCATCTGTCTGGACTATAGGGTAGACTACTGAGTGAAAAATACATTGCTCTCACTAAGTGAAGAGAAGGCAGATGTAAAAGAGAGACCCGACAGAAAAGGTTAGGGTATCGGATCTGACGGTTCACTTACAGTTACTAAATGTTTAGAAATAGAGAACGGTTTTGGAAAGAGAACCAGTGTCTAAGGAAATGAGGTGACTGTTACCTTATCGAAGTAGAATAACAGGGTCTTCGTAGAGTTTGAGTCACATATGGATCAGCTTAAGTGTCTAAAGAGGTGATTAAACTAGAGGGGACATAAAGATGGTAATCAATTAATTTTAGTATGATCCCTGAGTAGAATATAACTATGGAAGAAGAGGTAGCAGTTGTAGATTAGACGAAAAGATTGGAAAAGAAAATAGGGGATTCGTAAAGGAAATGAGACAAAGGTAACAGTCTAAAGTCGACGTGTGACAAAAGAAATATTGTCCTAGAATTAAGGGGTTGGACCCTGGTCCCTAGTTTGGACACGGGGGACATTGCCTTCGTCCCCCCAGGATTGGTGGCCTGGTCGTCCTCTATGGGACATTACCGGAAAAATAATCAGAAGAAAAAGATAAAATCTTCTATGAGAAATTCATTTAACGGTCATTGAGGGGGAAGTCTTTTGAGGAAAGATACGAATAAGAGTGGTGGACAAATGACTAATTAAAAGATCGAAGTTGAAGGTGGTAAGAAAGGGCACGTGAAAAAAAAGTAAAGAGGTCACTAAAGATCTGTTTTTCCTAACAGCTGAGGGGGATGTGTGGTATCGAACAGTACGGAAGTACGTACGTATGTCTAAAAAGGAGGTGGATTTTCCGGGAAAGGAGGTGGAGACGGTGTGGAGTATAGGACGGAACAGGTGGATCAACAGAATCAGTATGAATTTTTGTCGAAAGGTAGAGAGGAACTTAGGGAGGGTGTGGAGGAAGAGGAGGGGGGTCCGTCTCACTCAACAAGGGAGAAAAGATGAGGGTATTACGGAAGAAAGATGTAAATGTAACGTGATTAATGGAGGAATATATTGTCGACAGGCGGGGTATCTGACATAAGAACTCCCAGTATAGAACTTACTCATTTACTTACTCCATCAGATTCGGTTAAACTAAAGGGAAAATACTATGTATTCATCAAATTTTACTTGACAACTTTACATTGACCATAAAGGTCTTCAGATACTTTGTGTCTGACAACACTAAGTTGGGATTGTTCCTGGTTAGTTTTTACCTGTCATTCAAAGAGAAGAAGAAAAGAATAAGAGACACTAATTTATTCCTTTTAGAAACCAATCGGAAATATCTGAAGACCTTTATATAACGTACAAGTTTTATTTTTGTAATGTCGGTAATTTTTCTTATGTAAACTTAGTCAAGATTACTCTACCTACTTTGACCTCGTCTAATATATATGTCTCACTTCATTCGGTCTTTCTTTTTGTGGTTATGTCATATGATTGTGTATATATACCTTAAATCTTTCTGCCATTACTACTGGGACATACGCTCTGTCGTTTTCTCTGTCTACACATCTTGCCTGAAAACCTGAGACTCCCTCCCCCTCTCCCACCCTACTAAACCCTCTTACCGTAACTTTGTACATATAATAGTACATTCTTTGTTTAGCGGTCAGATACAAACTACGTCCTATGTCCTACGAACCCCGACCACGTGCCCCTACTAGGTCTCTCTACTATACCCCACCCTCCACCCTCCCCCCAAGTACAAACCCTTGAGTACATGTGGGCACCACCTAAGTACAGTTACATACCGTTTTGGTTATATCATACTATTTCATTTTTATTTTTAATTTTTTTTATTTATTTTTGTAATCTAATTTTAAAGGTTAATACTTATACCAATTGTTAGTGAATACACAATAAGTCCACCAACAAACCGGTCTTCTAAAATTCTCTGGTTCACGTAACCTTCTATCAGAAGGTGAACTGACAAATTATAGAAGTACCAGAAAATCGATGACGGTCCTTAGTATACGACTAAAGTGGTTTTTTAAGTTGAAATTAAAAAAGAAAACTTAAAGTTCTTTTAGAAAGTAGAAACATATATTTTTACTATTAACTACTAATTGATGGTATAAAGTGACTAATCAACTCTTGATTCGGTTATATGTTCCGGAAATTTTTACATAATTAAAGATAATAAGTTTCGAGACACAGGTCCTTTTCTAGTATCGAAATCTTTGTAATCCAGAAAGAGTAATCCATAAAGATTAATCAAGAATTTTTGTATCAAAAGATCTCATGAATTTTCAGTTTCTCAGTTTTAAATAAATAATAAAAAGTTTGTAAAAATTCATTAATAGTGAAGAACCATACAAAAACCATACAATATCTGAGTTTCACAATAACTTGGTGATAAACCCTTTCTCAACTCCTCCTAGAGAATACGAAAGAAGGCTCCTTTATGATTGGAAGGTTCCCTTGTAATTAGACTAACCTCGGTTCAGAATCTACAACAACCTGACGTAGATGGACACCCACCCAATATCACATAACTTTCCAGGACACGGAACACTTAACACTTAGAGAGAAGAAGGAAAACGGGGTACTTCGTCCTCGGTATCTTTGAAAGTTTCCTAGAAGAGGATTCCACTAGGATCGGTAGGATGAGAGGAAGGAACGGGAAGAATCGTAGATGTTTGTGAGGGTAAAGAAATCAGAAGACATGATTCACTAGTTGGACTTCTATCTTTCTGGGACTCCACACCTGGGCCAAAACATGAATTTGACCACTCTTTCCGTGAATGTCATTAGGAAAAGTGGTCCAGTGTAAATAATTAGACCGATTGGTCTCTAGAGACGTAACTTTAAATTCATGTCCCGGTGAATTATTATTTTACCATCGAAAAGACGGTAAAAGGAACCTAGGACACGTACGAAGAAGAAACACCCTTAGTACACCCTTCCTTATTGACCCGTTTCTGACACACCTTCTTAAAACCCCAAACAACCGTTGTTATGGTATACTTGTAAGAGGTTTTCAAGTACTAGATAGTTTTGTTTGAATTTTTCTTTTAATAAATAATTAAAAACCGACGTAATCCAGAAGTAACACCAGGGATCTGACTAGGAACGTTACCGTAGAGAACAACGTCTCGTGCCCGAAATCCTTACGTCCGAAATCATCAACTCAACCGAGATCTCGTACTCGTATCGACGAGGCACCGTGCGCCCTAGAAGGACCTGGTCCTTAAGTTGGGCACAAGGGACGTAACCGTCAACCTAAGAATTGGTGATGGTGGTCCTTTCAGGGTATTGTTCGAAAAAACCCTGAAGTAAAAATAATAGGAGTAATAATTCCAATAACAGCAACAGTAATAGTAATAGTAAACCTGTAATCAGTCTCAAAAGTACCGACTTTAACACCTTTTTAATTCTTTTATAACTTTCTTTGACTTTCTACTCTACCAAAATTTACATTCCGATAGTCCTTTTCTACACTGTCTTATTACTGAAATTTCTAGTAAGTCAGTCAAGTCAGCGAGTCAGCACAGGCTGAGAAACGCTGGGGTACTTAGTGTCGTGCGGTCCGGAGGGACAGGTAGTGGTAGAGGGCCTCAAGTGAGTCTGAGTGCAGGTAGCTCAGGTACCACGGTAGGTCGGTAGAGTAGGACCCAGCAGGGGAAGAGAAGGACGGGGGCTAGAGAGGGTCGTTGTCTCAGAAAAGGTGACTCAGTTAAGAAACGTACTCCACAGGTTTCATGACCTCGAAGTCGAAATCGTAGTAAGGAAGGTTTCTTTAGGGTCCCGACTAGAGGAAGTCTTACCTGACAAACCTAGAGGAACGTCAGGTTCCCTGGGAGTTTTAGAAGAGGTTGTGGTGTCAAGTTTTCGTAGTTAAGAAGCCGCGAGTCGGAAGAAGTGTCAGGTTGAGAGTGTAGGTATGTACTGGTGTCCTTTTTGGTATCGGAACTGATCTACCTGGAATCAGCCGTTTCATTACAGAGACGAAAACTTATACGATAGATCCAACCAGTATTGAAAAGAAGGTTCCTCATTCGTAGAAAATTAAAGTACCGACGTCAGTGGTAGACGTCACTAAAACCTCGCGGGTCTTTATTTCAGACTGTGACAAAGGTGACAAAGGGGTAGATAAAGGGTACTTCACTACCCTGGTCTACGGTACTAGAAGTAAAAGACTTACAACTCGAAATTCGGTTGAAAAAGTGAGAGGAGAAAGTGAAAGTAGT